>MCFA01000213.1:0-72211 GCA_002105025.1 Clohesyomyces aquaticus
GGGTCAGCTTCCCCAATTGTGCCACGGCAGTGGGGGGCGGGTCGGACGAACGGCCTGGGGGATCTCGCGCATGGCATTGTAGCGCACGTTGAGGTAGCGGAGGCGCTTGCATTCTATCAGGCGAGTGGGCAGGGACGAGAGCTGGTTGTGGGAGAGAGCAAGCCTGGCCCAGGTCAGCATATGAACGTGGGGTCGGCGGTCGGTCAATGCGGCCGGGCGCGGCGGGAGGCTGGCTGGGGAGAGGCACGCGGGGGGAGGCTGTGGTTGCTCACCGTTCAATCTCTGCCCTGATAACGTCAATGACCTCGTCGGGGAGGCGGGCAATGTTGTTGTGGCCGAGATCGATGGTGATGCCGGGCTGCTGCTGCTGAAGCTCGCGCGGTGCGCCGGGCGTGTCGGCGACGGCTCGCTGGTTGATGTCCTCGCGGGACTGCTCGATGGCCGCGCGCGCAAGGGCCACGACCTCGTGGTCCGAGACGGGCGCAGCAGTGTCGTTGCTCATCATGAGCGGCGAAGGCGTGGTGGAGAGGCGGATGGGCGGGCGTCGAACATGGCCCGACGTCGTGGAGGAGCGCAGGAGAGCTTCGCAGCGCCCGAGGGAGACGCCTTCGTGGTCTGCAAGTGTCGTGTCTCTCGATTTCACTCTGCCCCTGGCCGAGCTAGCCTGATCGGCGCTAGCGTCAAACCGTCCGCCCAGAACCCAGAACGCGCCCAACCTGCCGTTGTCCATCGACACCGCTGCTGTGCGCGGCAGCGGCCGTTGGGAATAGATATAGCCTCGCCAACAGCCTGAATCGCCCCATTAATGGCTGGTGTCCGGCTCCCCGCCCTCCCATCACTGCCATGTTCGCGCCTTGAAAGTTGAAGCCATCAAATCCTGGGCACGTGAGCAGTCAGCCGTTGACATCAAGCCTTGTGCGGTCGGCCCATCGTCCAACGGCCCACCCACTAAAGCCACAGCCGATCTTAACGAACAAGTACCAGCCCCCCGGAGACGCTCCCTGTGGACCTCTTTCGCCATCTTACTCGTGCGCGGCCAGGGAAACGTGACGTTGAGTCAAGATTGGATGGGTTCCTCGATTGCATTGGCCATACCAGAAAGGCATGTCGGACGGCGTGGGGAGCCCCTCATTATACAAAGGTCGATGTCTTGTCAGTCATCGACGCGCCATCATGTTCATAGTGCGCCGTAGCGGCGCCAGCCGGGCGGCCTCTTTCGTCATTGTCCCAAGCTCGTCGAGAGCGCAGGCGCCGTCGACTTCTGTCAGTCTCAAATTGTCAGAGTCGCCAGTTACTTTCCATTGTTTGCAATTGGCTTTCATTCTGAAGATATGGAGCCAGTCGTCGACGAGGCCATACCACCGCCAATCCGCCGTTCGTCCCGACAGTCTCTCCGATTATACGACTCTGATGATGCCGACGAAGCAGCTCCACCACCAATTACGCGGAGCAGATCCGCTTCTCGATGCCTCTCGATTAGCCCAAGAGCTTCAAGTTGTGCAACTGGGGCCCTCGAACTCTGATCTTGCCCACATATAGTTCTCTGGAGGACGTGACACAACCTCCAATGACCTCCACAGGTTCGGACAGATGTACTTCCAAAGACGACACGATAACCCTGGAGGAGCCAGCCAATACACCTGCTCGTGCTCAATGTCCTCCCTCACTGCCTCGTGATGTCGGTCGAGGTACTCCAATGTCGGTGCCCCAGAGACGTTCCAGTCTCTTGAACAGTGCAACGAGTCCGCAACAACCTGTCTGCACACCAAGTCTTTCTGCGCCGCTCCCCACTACCACGCATAGTCCTCTTCATGGCTCGCCCGTACTCTCTCCTGGCCTTTCTAAAGTTCCCCCTATGCCATGCCGGAGTCCCCTCAGATCATGTTCCTTGGCGGAGGGGGTCGGGGCTTCTTCAGAACAGAGTCGTAACTTCTCTCATCCGTTCAGAAATCCAAGTACCATATCTTCGGCAAGACCACGGCGTTGTCCGTCTAAAAACAAATTGCACTTAAACAAACGCCTTCCGCTAAGGTTGCGCCGATGGAGCTCCTTGGAAACGATAGACTCGGTTAGGATCGAAAGCCCGTCCGTTCAAGAGGAGACGCCGCGATTTAGCATCGAAACCTCCACGTCTGAGTTCCCGACACTCGATGAAGAGGGACGTGGCTTCACACATCAAAGTACCCCGTTAGCTTCTTCCGAGGCCCAATCGTCAGACACAATGTCATACCGAGCCGACTCCATTTCCGCATCGTCGAATCGGTTCAACAATTCTGCGATTTCAGTGTTTCGAAAGTTAAAAGCGAGGAAGCTAGATGAGCCATTCCTTGAGCCGGTGCACCTCGAGATAAGCAAGAAAATCTCGTTCGATCAGCGGTCAGAGCGCACGAGATCCTCCAGCTCGAACATGACAATATCCTCAGGCCGACTCTCGAAGATATCGCCCCCGATATCAGACAAACGGAGTGATTCCGTCTCCAGTAAGGATTGGAAGTCGAGCGAGTATGATACCAGCTGGCTTCGTGAGGCGGACTTGAAGAAGTGCAAGAAGAAAGGCATCAATCCCGCGTTGTATGCAGAGATGAAGGCCGCCAGAAAGGGAAAATGGATGAGTCCGATTGTGGGCAACATAATCTTGTGAGGAGGAATGATTAAGCTGTAATGTTAATACCACCTGTTTCGTCAAAATCCACCGAGCAACACTCCAACACTGCACTACTGTACCTTTATCCGACCAGGTATGTCATCAGACAGCAGCCACGTGCTTCGTGGCAATCGCAGTGATCCCCTCGTCTGTGTGATTTACTGCTGCTTTTACACTCGTCTATTTGATCTCCTCGGCGGGAGGTACCTGCTCCAAGAATATACCTACAAGCGAGCACGTTATTGCCGTCCGTCTTCGCTCGTCAGCTCGGGGCCCCCACACTACTGCTCCTTCTCAACGCCTTACTCGCCTTGTCTCTTCATTAACTTCCCACAATGCAATTTAATCAACGCGTCAAGATCGCACCTGATCGTACCAGCCCTCGTCTCTTTCCTCGTGTCGACCAAGCACATTGGCAGTGAACCACAGTCGTGGAACAGTGTCGTGGCAACCAAGCAGCTACTAATACCGTATCCCGGCGGCAGGTGAACCCAGAAGAGTCGTCTTCCTCTCCGGCTATATGCGAGTCCCACCCTATGGCCACGCTTCCCCACCAGCCTTGCTGAAGCTCAAAGCTTTAGACAAGGCACACGACTCGCCGGTGAGGCTTCCGAAGAAACATGATCCGTTCGACCAGCACGTTTAATTCCGATTTACCCAATCGAGGAGTCACAAGCCCAGGTATCCACGGAAGGGTGGACCAATGCGCCAATTGAGCGTCTTGAATTTAAATTATCGATTTATCGCGACAAGAGGAGGTGAGGTAGAATTACAAAGCTTGGTGAAGGTGACGTGGTGACCTTCCTATCCGAGCATTGCACGGATATTGACGAAGGTGAGAAATGAGGTCGTTCGCTCACGGCACCGGGTGGGCATCTTATTGGAAATGGCAGTGTTTCCCGGTAACGCCGCGTTCGAACAATTAAAAAATGGCGTTAGCAGCCGAGGTGCATCTGGAAATTTCATGACCATCGAAGTCATACCCGGCGATCCCCCAAGACCACGTCGCTCCCCTTGCATCGGTGTCGTGGGAGAGTTTGCTCAGTTTTCCGTAGCTCACCAAAGATCAGCAAAGCACGGCGGGACGCGGAAACGGCTTCCTCTTACGCTGGATGGCCGCAATCACAGCCGGCGGCCGACAATCTATTTTGTGGCGAGACCGGGGAGCATCAAGCTTATATTCCGCCTTGTCAGACATCGTTGCGGTGATAATTATTTATAGGTACGTATCCCTTACACCACTGGCTGCTTTTACGACACACCCGATAGCTGTAAGACCAGTCATCGCCTGGCCTGAAATTCGGGGCCTCGCTCAAATCGCAGTTATCTTGCAGAGCGGGGTTCAAGGTTGTGGTGTAATATCGGGACAACCTGTCCGGACGGTCATCTTTGTTCACAGCATCAGCAAGTCCCCTCATATATGTGTCACATGGAATAAGCCGAAGCCTTCTGGAAGATGGGATCGCAGGAGCAAGATCCACATGCAGCGCTGATGGTGGTGGCACAAAATCTCAACGAGTATTCACCCTTCCAGATTACCAAAAGTCGCACCGCAGCTATAAGAACCCTATATCACGATCTCAGCCTCCCGCATCGCCGTCGACCACGTGCACCATGACGGAAGACATCCCAATGTTATCGAACGAATCAAAGCACACTTGGGACTTTCGGGAGATACTCGAGGCCAAAACCCGGGTACGACCACCAGAGAATACCCGGTACCGAGTGGTACAAGCGGTGCCACTCGTTTCCGAAAGCTCGTCGATTTCTCGTATTCAGTCTACGTGTGCGGCTTGTTCGTGTCGAAAATTCATTTCCACCAACCACCCATGATCTGACATCTACGAGGCCCTGCGTGGCGCTGTTAAATCTGTTGTGGGGAAGGCAACGTGACCGGTGTGAACGCCAAATCCACACAGGCTGAATTGTGAGTTGACCCAAGGGCTAGGCCAACATACCGGTGCAAAGGTAAGCACAAGCGTTCATTTGAGGAAGTAAGGGAGTAAAAGTGACACCTCCTGCTGTACCATATCCCCATCTGGAAGCGGATAGTGAGAGTTCCAATTCAGCTGTGAATTTCCATTGGTACAATGACGCACCAAAGCGAGTTCAGCCCTACCTGCACATCACATCTCAAAGTTGCCAAGCGCTTCCGAAACCCACAAAAGCAAGTCCACCAGTACGCTGCCCCACGTCTTCATACAGATGCTGTTAGAAGAGCGTTATCGCGGCGACGAGAGCAAGGGTTCATGTTCACAAATCAATCTTTTTCGACATTTTCAAGACCCGCCCGAGGCGCGCCCAGGGCCTGTCTAACGAAACATTCGTTCCCAGTCCACCCGCCCCCAGTTTCGCCCTTCAGAACTGCTCGTTCCACATTGTCAAACCGGGTACAACCGTGATGAGGAGCTCCACCAGGTTTGACATTAACAGTCTTGAAACAAGTCACACCGCCCAGATGGTGACACCCCGATTTATGCCCCAGAAAAAAATCACTTACCCGCAGCATGCGATGCAATTACGCGTATATCCATCACAGATCGTGATCCCAGAACCCGGACAGCAAGGAGGCAAAGAAGGGACTCCCCACGCCATCATTCTTAGTCCGGAGCCCCAGCGACTCTGACAATGGAAAATCCGGGGCTATGCTCTATCGCAATTGGCATTTAGGCGTAATCGTGCACACTGAGAACGCTAAATCTCCATGATTCAAGAGATCGACCTAATACACTCAATATCCCTAAACTCCCTTGCGGCCTGGTCTTACTGCCAAGCTATTCTGGTTGACGGTCGTGAAAATGCTACCAGACCCAACACAGGCGCTACAGACTGGTCGGACTCTGGTCTGCCCTTTGGGGTCAAGGTCACGCAGCGCGCGAGCGCTAAACGCCAACTCACGCGTGAGCCTACTATTCAAAATGGCAAATGGCAAAGGAATTGCTTACCGAGGCAGACCTCTGCACACGTGAGAAGTGAGAACTTTGAACCCAAAGAGCTTGTGCCATAATAACTACTGTTAGTTTGTATGCAATCGTGAAATCCTTCGACGAGGCTGACATCGTTTGCATGAATACTCCCACCAGAAAGCAATGCAAGGCTGCCCGTCTCTCATCCTCCATGCTCCTCGAAGCCAAAGAATTGGCACAAACAACCGCTCCCTTGTGCATTCAATTCATCCAACTCCGCCGTACGCCCACATCCACCTCAAAAAGCAAACAATTCCCAAATTCCAAACTTGCGGTGAACTCACCGCTCAACCCGCAAATCTTAACCGGAATACCGTCCCCACTCTCTGTTTTCCTTTGCCTCTGGCCCTCTGCAGGGCGTGTGTGCGTGCTTCCCCGGTAAGCCACCTGCTTGGATAATGAAAAAAAACGACCCAACAACATCGAGCACACCGATCGCGAAAAAAGCCGGTCCTACACGTGCATTCACACACACGCACTTCTCGGCTAATCGCCTGGTTGGTCTTGATAGCCTCACTGTCGTAAAAGCAAGCCACATCACCCCGAATCCTGGAGGATGGGGACCCACGACCCGGGAGGGGGATCAGAGCGCCAGAATGAGAATGATCCATCTGTGATTTGCAGCGATGACATGATACAGAGCTTGGATTGCATTATGTATTAACACTCATATGTGCTCAATTCAGCCTGCCCGCTCGTTCTCTGAGTCAATGCCACAGCATGAACGTATGACCGCCGCGTCCACAACGCATTTTTCCCGTTGATGATCGATCAATAACAAGATATAATTCCATCGGCGGGGTATTGAGCCAGGTATTCATTGGCCCCCAACTACCAACAGCAACTGGTAATAATGGTGAAACATAAAACGCCATTCCCGGGTAACCGACCGATCGTGCCAACCCAGTGATGGTGTGGTGATGCCCTAAAATAAACAACTCCAGAAATCACTTCCAAATTCCCTGGACCACCTGAATCCCCATGACCTGGTGGAGGTTTTTGAAACAGAGAGAAGATATATAATAAAGAAAACGCCATGTCTAAAAACGGATACCACTAGATGAACATGATGAACAATAAATCCTCCCAGATGGTTGTCGATAAATAAATAAGTTCGCCAGATTCGCCTTGCATGTTGATAAAAATGAGGTCCTGAGAAGTTGAAGATGACGCCGGGTTGTTATGCAGCTCCAAATATGCAAAAGGGAATAGTATGCATGCAAAAGACGCTCTGGTGTCGCACATGGGCTCGTAATCATGCATGTCTGTTCTGTTTTTGATCCGGGCTCTCGTCCAAGGCGGGGTGGTTCACCGTATCGCCCATTTACCCCAGCTCCCGCGCAGCAATCGTGATGTTGCCTTGGTACCGGGGTTCCTTCGTCGGATCTCGCCGGTAGAAGTGAATTTCCTCATTCTGAGTACAGATGAGGCAAGAGATCATGCCCAGAGAGACGCAAGTCTTCAGAATAGGCCTCCTTCAACGGCACCTTGCTCTTCCTCCCGAAGTGCACCTCCGCTCCTTTTTTTTGGCCACAGCTTGCTGCTCACTCGTTTCCAGCTATCTCTTGTCGCGCCTGCGAGTCCGTTGTGTTCGCCTCGGCTCGTTCTTGGGCTCGGCGTGCCGCTGTGCGTGCTGCCATTCTCGTAATACGCCTGGTGAAAATCGTTCATCGGGTAATCAGTCATTGGAGGCGTACCAGGGGGTGTTAGCGGGTCACTAAGGCCACTCGGGCTGCCGCTTCCAGAATCATCCGTCAGAGCCTCGCTTCCACTGCCATATCCCGGTGTTGTCCGGGCCGATGGAGACGATGATGAGGTTGTTGCGGGTTGGGAGTTGAATCGCGAGTGGGAGAAAGGTCGTGGATGCATGAAATTAGAGGTCAGTGACGACGGTGCGGATGCTCTTTGGTGAGAGGGTTGCGGTTGATGGCTGCGAGTATGGTACACGGTACGTTCGTCATAGCTGCGGGTCTGGGATCGTTGGAGGCTGTTGTCGTGGCTATCGTAGCCGGTCGAGGGAGGGTATGCGCTTTGAGGGCATACGGAGTTGAGGAATGAAACAAGGACACTTTCCTCCATCAACTCGTAGATCTTGGCGACTGCTTCGTCCAGTGATGATGGGTGAGGTGGCACATAGGAATCAGACAGGCTGAGAAGCGTGTCACGAACATCAGCAGGGAGATTGACCTAATCAAGTTAACTTCGAGCGTAATCATGTAAGATTCTTAGAGACGCACCTCTCGCGGACCCGATTCCCGGATGTAAGCATCAATTAATCGGCGCCACAACATGAGGACATACGCGCACTCATCTGACAGTGGGGATATGGGGCTACCGGGGTGTCGGTTCACCATTTTTGAATAGTGTTTTCGATACCGGGACGCATCCATGGTGAACTCCAGGTTCTCCAGGCAGTGGTTTTGTGATAGGAAGGCCATGAATGAGCTAAGTGTCCATGGTGGAGGCGCGGTGTTGGCGAGAATTTCTGATAGGTTAGGCCGGCGATTGCAATGGGGGCCAACGATATTCTTTGGTATTGAGACGGTCAATGGCCGCGATGAAGGGGCGTATTGGGACATGGTCATGTTGGAGTCTTCGTCTTCAATGTCGGCTTCAGCAGACGAGGATGTCGGTGAAGAAGCGGTCGAAGACGACGTTCGTATTGATAGGGCGTGTCCCCCGACTTTCCGTGAATTCATCACGCTTCTCCACAACTGCTTGTACACCCGTCGGGCGTTGGAATTAGTCTGGTCGTCAAAGCCGGGGCAGGCACAGAACTGCTGCGGGGGGAATTGTTGCGCCAGCTTGTCGAGAGAACGTAGCACAAGGTCCTACAGGAACCTGGCAACGGTCGAGGGCGATAACGTGGACGGCGCTGGGCTTGTTACGACCACTGTAACATGGAGGTGGGTGGCGACGAGACTGAGGCGCCGAGCGATGATAAAGTGCAACTGCAGCTAGGCGTGCTCCGCTCCCGGGGTGGTGCAAAGGGTGGGCAAAGCTTGGTGCAGGAGTGACTTCTCGAATGGGGACACGGCAGAAGCGAGCTAATTGTTTGCTTCGCACGACAACGCAACACTCCGGGACCGATGGCGCGAGGATGCAGGATGCAGGCGACAGTCGCACGTCCTATATACGACTCGGGATTACGACGGTTGGCGGGGAGGGACAGACTGGCGGCGTGCGGGCGACGATGGATAATGGGTGCGGTAGGGTGTTGTTGCGGTGGTGGTAGCGGCAAGGAAGGAGCGGACGAGCGATGGGGTCTCGCTGTGGGTTGGTTTGCGGTCGTGAGAGCGGCTGCGGGCAGCGGCGAGGAGGGCGTGGGCGGGCTGTGACGAAGGGGCAGTAAGACACGACAGGCGTGGTGAAGTGCGGCTCAGCGTGGTTTTGAGGAGAGACAGGCAGGCAATGGGCGGCTCGTGCAGTGGGCTTGTGTGTGTCGGCGGCTGGGTCAGCAGAGGCCAGGTTGGTCCCACAGCGGAGCGCGGAGGTAATGGATGGCGATGGATGGCGAAGGGTTGTGGATAGAGTGAGTGGAATGTCAGTGCGAAGCACTGGTGAGCACTGAGCACGCCCGAGCAGTGAGCACCGAGCAGCGCAGCGCGAGGGCAGGAGCGGGCGGACAGCAGTGCAAAAGCGGCGAGCACGAGGGCCGCCGTGACTGGCTGCGTGCGGCGGCGCCAGGGAGCGAGGCAGGGGCCCAGCAGGGGGCCGTTGGACGCGCTAGAACGCATCAAAGAAGCCGCCAAGGCCGCGCCAGCGCCGGTCGCACCTGCCCCAGTGCCCACAGTGCCCCCATGCTGAAACGGCCTGCGCTTGTGCTACGAAGGGCCGTCGCCACCCTCCTCAGCGCAGACAGAAGCAGCGATGCGTCGCCCAGCGTCGCAGTTGCAGTCGCAGTTGTGCGCGGGGCAGGCGCAAGTGCAGTCGGCCGCCGCTCGAGGAGGCAATAATCGGCGCTCTTCGTCTATCGGTGCTCCTATCATCATTATTACTCCTGTTGTCGCTGCAGCGCGCATCGCGGTCCCGAGCCTGTGGATGCCTCAGAATTCTGCAGTGCGTGCTTGCCAGCGACAGAAGCCGCCTTGCATCGAGACATCGGCGTAATGATGGTAATCTACCATGCCGCATCGCGCTCCGACCCCGTCGCCTGCGCTGCACGGCCGGCCGCCAGGGTCGAAAATTGCACCCTTGACTCTGTCTCTCCCTAGGCAATCTCCATTGGAATCGCCAGCCAAAAAGTCACGAGCCGCCCAGGCCCGCAAAACCCTCCTTTGGGGCCTAGGTTTGTGTGCTCGCCCCAGAAAGCAGGCCGGCCGAGCAGCACGGCCCCACGCCGCTCCTCGGAGTGAGCGACTGCCATTATCCGTTTCGTGCGGCCGTGTCCAGCAGCAGGGCGAGCGCGAGCAGCAGCAACAACAACAGCAACAGCAACAATCCAACAACAACAACAACGACGACAACAATAACAATAATAGCAACCGTCGACGTCCAAACTCGCCTTCCATCGCGCACAAAGCGATCGCTCTTTGTCGAGCTCACACGACGTCGCCCAGTGCCCATCACTGCCTCCACCACCCAGCTGTTCCGGGCAACAATCGGCGTCGAGTGGAGAAGGCTCGCATCCGCCCACGAATTGCGTGACGCCAGCGCTCCTCTTTCACTGTCATAGGCTGCGAAGGTGTCATCGTCGCCCGCCAACGTTCCACGCCGCGCCTTGCTCGGTGCCGCTTTGCCCATCGCCGCCGCTCCACCAAAGCTTCCATCTTCCATTTTCCTTCGCGCCATCGTAGGGCCGGTGCACGGCCACATTCTCCCAGGGTGGGCTAGCTCCATCTCGCCCACAATTATCGCGAGAACTGCCTTTTAGCTGCCGTTTGTGACAAACAGCCTTCTTGCAGCAATTTCCCTCACCTCCGAGATGCCATCTTCTCACCACGTGTGCAGCTCTGCAACAGATCTCCACCGCACCACTGCAAAACGACGACGGCACGCGGCACGCCGAAGCTTCAACCTTCCTATCCAATGTTTCCCATTACCTACATATTAATAACGACGCCGAGCCGTGCTGCAGCTTTCGCCCCTTCTGCTGGTTCAGGAGACCTCCGCCGTGAGCAACTGACGTTTCACCCATCAATTATTGGACGCGTCCCTGTCTCCCGCGCTCGCTCATCTCATCGTCTCGGAAAAGCTCAGGCTTCGACGCATCTTCTAGAATTTTGCTAAAAGGGGCAAGCAAGGCACATCCGCTTACGCCGATCATCTTATTCATCTCGTCAGTGTCACCTCGCATGACGCTGAAAGACGCCGCTGGTGGGCCTGCTTCCTTTTGGCGCTTGCAAGGCGCCTAAAGAGAGGTAGCGTGACAATTCTAAGCTCTTCCAAGCCTGTTGGGCGATGGCTTGTGCTTCCTTGCTTTTTCGTGAAGGCGTGAGGCTCTCACCACGTCCTTCTAGAAGCGCCAGAGAACAGTTACTCCGACCGACAGTAAGCGGATCCAAGCACGCCTCATCGCGCGACAGCTGCACGCCTTCAGAAAATTTCTGTTGCCAACACCAGCGCTTTGACATGCGCGGTACCGACGCCGTGGACATGAGGCAGCTGCCTTCCTCTTGAAGATTCTCCCGACTCACCGCCTCTTATGCCTCGTAGGTTGACCCTTTTAGCCTGCGACCTAGCATGGTTTCGATGTCTTCCAACTCCACTTTCTGCGATGAGCGTTGCCGATTCATCGCTCGGAATGCTGCACGCGCCACTTCAACAATATATATCGCTACGCTCCTGTGCTGCATCGGTCCGGGAGGCAGGCGCTTCTGATGCAAAGCCGAACGACGGGCCAAGGCAACAGCAGCCGGTTACAGCTTCGCATCTGCTTCCCGCGCTCCCAACGCGATGCTGCATGCCATCAGATCCTTTCTCGGGCCCCAGCACCCCGTAACCAGATATCTGGGTTCCTAGGAATGGCCCTGCGCCACAGACACGCAATTGCTCGCCTTCCTGCAAACACCGAGTCTCGATCACTACTCCGGAGAAGATAAAGGAATATGCAGGCAACAGGCAAACCACTTCGAAACAGCAACTTTGTACTCCACCGTGAGGATGAAGGGTGGGGGTCCAAGTGCGTATCAGACTGAATTGGACATGCCCAATGCTCTCGTCTCGGAAGACTGGAGAACACGGTCGCTCATCAGGACCAATGATGAGAAAATGAATTAAACGCCAGACAATAATTTGTTGCAGCATACCGACAGCCGTGAAACTCAAAATGAACAGGGCATTGCCTGCCTGTCATCGATCAGCCGGAGAACCTCGTGATCGTGACATGGGCAAGTGATTGTCTGCGATAGAGTTCATGCTATCATAGATGAACGTTAACATCTAGTTTAAATATCTATCTCAGCATCTCTGTCCTTCTTGGCTATATATATTTTTATTACGCGCAATAACCATGCGCAACCCCGGTCTGGTCTCGAGGGCACCAAGATCGATATTCCAGCCTGCGTCTCTCAGGCTATCCACAGAGGTTTCGAAGATTTTGTTTGTCTCTTCCATCGTCAGTTTCAACTCAGCCAGTTCCGGATGGCCTACTGCTGACACAGAAAGGTCACGCAGATTACGCGGCCCTTGCGCCGTCTCTTTTCCAATTCCCACCGCAGCTTTCGATCTGTGTGCGAGCAGAAGTGCTTGCGTCCACGCCTTGAGCTGATCGATCGGAGTGGCGCCTTCCTTGAGTACAATGCGAACGTCAGATCCCGCTGCATCAAACCAGAGCATGTAAGCCTCCTCGCCAAAGAGATGCACAAGTTCGGACAATTTGATGGCCGGCAGGTCTCGCGACCCTGTGTGTCCATGTCTTTGTCCTCCTATGCGGTCAATAATTGCCTCCAAGCTCTGGCCAATATAAGCGTGTCCGACAATCTGGTCGTTCAAGCGGAGGACTCCGTCCCGCTCAAAGATGCGCTCTCTCTTCGGTACGTCCAAGGGTCGGAGTACCTTTCCGCTTTCCAGCAGTGCGCCCAGCACGATATTCGCTCGCTGTCGGTTGAGGGTACGCATGCTCACGGCCGTGACGGCAGCATAGTTCATCGCAATGTGGATTGATAGCAGGCCGATAAGCGTTGTCCATGTTGCCAGCGGACTAGTCACCCAGGATACCACCACGCTGCCAGCCTGTTGTATATTGCATTACCGATCAGCCTGATGACTTGACACTCATCGGAAGCCTATCGGACTTTGCGTCCGGTTGAATGAGGGCAGTGGAGGGTTCGTCCTAACCCCTCTACCACAACAATAGAGAGACTTCGAGACAAGTAAGACTTACCAGCATTCCGAGCAACGATATGACAGTCTCTTGGCTTCCATCTTTCTGCATTATCACATCAGTCGAGCTTATCTGACACACTTTACCCAGCATGAGTCTGCGAGGGAAGGCGGGGTTGCTCTCATCACATCAAGTTCCTTTGCCTCCTCCGAAAGACTTTAGATGAAATCGATACCCTGATGAAAAGGCCATTGGAAGATGATAGACTAGGAAACTTACCGCGTTCAACTCGCCCAGGTTCCCCTTCACCGCGAAGTGTGCGCTCAAACTCGCTTTCGCACTTCCAGCACACACACCACACAAGCTTCTCAGCACACTCGAGAAGCCAAGCACCAATACCCGCGCTGCTTTTGGGAAAGCTGGCGATAGGCAGTCGAGTACCATCGCTGTGTCGTTGAAAATGTCTGCCGCCAACCGATACATTTTGCATTCAGGTTCCAGTGATGTACCGAGTTTGTGTGCAAATAGGATCGTCGCGATGCGACCCATGGATTCCTGCAGCACCGAGAGAAGCAATGCTCCAGTTGGGGAGGCGGACGCATCTCCGACCCCAACTCCTAATACACAATCAGCGTTTTGTGTCCATCGGCCTTTGACAACGGAAATGCTTGTTAGTGAAACTGTGTCTGACCACGAGGCATAGACACATCAGAAGAGAGCATCCGTCCAAGAAAAAGAAGCGAAGATGACCAACAAGCGGATTGGGATATTGGGATAATCAATATCCTGGTGTCTACTTTCGGGTCCGCACGTCTTTATGCTTTGAGTCCCGCGTTGTGCCGGATCCGGAAGCATAGATTGGAAACGGGTTTAAATGTGATATACAACGATGGGAACAAGCAATGGCGATGGGTTAATAGCTACCTTCGAGTACAGCGCGCGATGACAACATTCCGGCAATTGAGGACGAGAAGGCTTGCAGTGAGTCCTGCGAATGAGGCTTAGTATCTTCGCGTATTCCTACCACCTGTGATGAATGAACTTACATATATTTGGTACCTGTTCGCAGCGCAAACAAAGGTTAGCTTATTGGGCTCAAGGAGGTTTCCATGTGCAGGCACGAGCCCCAGCATCCGTTGGGGCGGCATGCTGAGATGAGACTTGCGATGCGGGTCAACGAACTGTATGTAATCCTCGGTCACGCTCTGCGGATACCCTGCAGGAAGAAAGACGTCGAACAGCTGTTGCATGTAGCTTTTGGTTTCTTTCGGAAGCTAGTGCTCTTGAGCATCTTTTACACAGGTTGTCTGGGGAGGGAGACGAACAATGACATCGGCCCTCGCCTTCCCTTCACTCGAACTCCCAGCCGTCTCAATATAAGAGGCCGTGATATTCCCTGCTTCATCGCGCTCAACAACTTCAAGTGTTGTTGCCTCCATGGCGTGGTTGCAAATGATCAATGAGGTGTAGTTGCCCAAGTCGGAACGCTCGATGTCAAGCAAACGACACCCTTCACCCCACGAACCGAAACCGGACTAGCTTCCTTCCACCCTCGAGCCAGATTTCACAACCCAGATCTCCGGAGCACCAACAAGCACACATTCCGGATCACTTTACATCACGGCACCAGCCATCCATCAAAGAAGCCTTAAAAGTGCTTTTTGTATAACACGAAACCGAAATCGGCCGAAACTGCCCCGAGCTTTTATGTACACGAGGTATGTCAAAGTACGCACGCACCATGCTGCTGCTTTAAGCCGCATCGCCCATGCTCACCTGCATCTCAACACCCTGGATCGGCTTCATGGTCATATCTCGCAATATGCGTTTCCATGGATGCCCAAGCAAGGCTTTCATATATATTGCTGTAGAGACAGATTGTCGTCTTGGCGCCCGGAAGCAAGCCGTGGGATTACTGGCTGTGGTTCAGCCCTGATGATCAGGATGGCGTGGTCTCAGAAGTATTAGAATCTGGTGTATGGTGAGTGAATTGTTTACTTGTTCCCGGGCGATGAAGACTAGCTACGGCTCACGAGGCCAGCAAAGCTCCTTTCTCGTGGAACAATGACCGGCCCGGCGCTGGGGAAATGAAGGTCGATGTGTATAGGGTAGCGATTTCTTCATTCTTTCAAGGCTCTACTTATCTTTCTTCTCTATGTCCCAGGCTCCCAACGTCCGATAAAGCCAATGTCGATTTCGACGGCCAAACCCTGGTTTTTTCTACTACTATCTAGCAAGAAGCACGCCTCACAGTGCTTCGGCAATGCTTTATGTCCACCATGCCACAGTCGCTTTCGATGCGTGTGAAAGCGGCGCGTGAACAACGGACTCGACTTTGTCGAATGGTATGTCCCTTGGTCTGTCATGTTGGGTCAGTATTGTGTCAAAATTATGGCGCTAGGTGAATTGAGGGAAAACTCTATCCAGCTAACGCCGATTAGAAGATATGCACAACAAGTCCGTATCTTCCATAGAGTACTGAAATATGGAAGGGCAGGAGCAAATGGAAGGATTGGTCCATTCGTTGAGACTGGACTAAATTTCCACCAGCTGGGAAAGAAAATCGTGTTTCGTACATTCGCTATTTTCAAAGTGCGTAGAGATTCCCAGCGCTAGCTCTATCGAGGTTGTTCTTAGTTACTCTCAAATTTGAAGAGTACTCGATACGTTGCGTTCGCATTCATCGTATCGTCAGCTTCCAAGATGCTTGACTTACACAGAATATATGACAAGCGCCCTACAGAGCCACATGTCCCTCCAAGCCAACCAATACGACAACCACGCTCCTCGTACCCGCAATTTAGCAAATGTAACTTCTCAGCCTCACCTCGTACAAAGCACATAAAACATTGACCCTGAATTCAATTGCCACGCTTCCGAATCCACGTTCACAACTCCAAAATTCCAACCTCAAACTCTCCAAAGTCCAACTCGCATACACAAACACTATGAGACTCTTCATCGCCCTTCTTTCCGTCCCGCCACTTATCTCAGCCAAACTATGCAGCCTAGACATTCCGAGGCCCCAACCCTGCGACATCGATCAATGGCACCAAGAGCGCAGAACTACACTTGGACCCGACGCAGCCTTGAACATCCGGTGTTGGGATCGCGGACGCAGTGTTACTGGGGAGACTCGATGGTTCTATCTGGGAGATAGACGGTGTTGGATTCCCCTCCAGGCTCTTGGTATGGAATGTGACGGTTAGTACAAGTATTCGATGTTGGGTCGCTGGTGCTGGTACTGATACTTGTTAGTTGGGGTGCCGCATTGTTGAGCCCTTGGAACGATGGGGTATGGGTGTTAGGTATAATGGCGAAGCTGGGAGACTTGTGACGATGAGGAATTCTGGGTGCACAGTTCCTTCCTTCGGTGAAAATTTCTACGCGGAACTATCAATCTGTGTTGCAAGCTACATCCGTCAACACTACGAGAGACTTTGCAAATCCTATCCAAATCGGCGTTGAGGCTTTCCAAATGAAGGAAAATGCCAATACGGCATCCCATATCTATGGTGTTCCTCTGTTCTGAAGTCTAAATAAGGATACCTGCTATCCAACAACTAGATTAAGGGCTTCCGACTGCTAGAAGTTCAGAGAGTATACCGGACCAAACAAATAACAGTAAGAGGACCACTGTAACCGGTCACTAGATTTGTGAAACAGGAAGCAGCCAGGCTTTGTCTGTCAAATAATAGACTCGGGTCCCCCTCATGCACGGTCGTTAAAATACAAGCATATCCATGATATCCTATGTGTTTTCACTGAAGTAACATGGTCCAGATTATCTCGAATCCTTCCCAGAAATCAGTAGTTCCGATCTCTCCACCCTTATTATGCAACCTCCGTTATCGGGCTCCATAATTAGAACACAAAATGTCCCGGTAATTACTTCCTACCACCATTCCCTTCAAGATCGATAATTATAGCGGCTGCAAACAATGTGTTCGGAAAAGTCCTCGGCCGCCATCCGTGGCTCGCGTAAGCAGCCCAAGTTTCAACCCATGGAACAAAATATGACGTTTCAAAACGAACGCGGGGGCGGACACAGTCAGATCGCCGCCATAAGCGAATTTATAGATTCTATCTAATTGGAGACATTTCCAGCATGGACTTTGAGGGTAATTAGGCGAGTGAACGAATGAAGGGCGAAGTTGGTTGTGTGTTCATTGCTAGGTCGAGTGCAGCACCTGCCCTTATGTGAAATCCACCTAAAATTTGGATATTCGGTCCAACGCACAGAGGTAGAAGTGGCCGTGGGCTTTCTCGCAGTGGTCCCTCGTGAAGTGTTTAAGGCCTTGGGCGGGGAGCTTCTTATGCCAATAGCGCGTTGTTTAGTGTTGACACAATCCTGCGATTGTTGGCCTAAGATGCGTCACTTGGAAATTTGTTGTCAATCTGAACGGGATTCAAAGAGCCGGTACTGTCAAGACTTTCATTCATAGGCTTTCTGCTTTACTCGGCCGTTGAATACTACACGTTGCCAGCTTTAACAGCACTGACAGGAGATACTGGTTCACAGAAACTCTAAGGAGGATTTAGAAAATATCAACTATTATGTGTATAGCTTGCTTATTAGTCAAGTAGCCTAGAATTAGGAACAATAACTGCGAAATAGCCTATCCGAGGTGGAAAAATGTGGTATAAAGAAAGCATGCGAGCTAACACCTAAGATACATAGACGGAATAGCAAAGCCACGATTGACGAAGCGAGATATTTACAGTAAGGGAGGGGATTGAATGCCTGCCCATGCACCGTAGCTTAGTTTAGAAGAAAATCGTATCTTTGATTTAAGATTGGCCAAGGTACCCAATTGGAACAACTTTCGCTCGATTACTTATTTGCATCGGATTCGGGCCCCATGACTGGATTGTGTCCGGAAGAGTACTTAGAATCGGATTCAAGAAGCTCGTCAGGTTTATCTAGAATGAGTTAACAACGATGGATCGAGGAGGTGATAGCACTAGTATTTACCATGCCTTGCGTAGAGCTGGTACTCCTCGTCCTCATACTTCCCTACACGCCCGCTTTCGACTTCCTTCCTTGTCAGAGTCAGCTTGCCCTTGGGCAAACCCATACTACCCAAAAAGGCCACTCCATCCTTCCACTCTCTTTCCTTCCTCTTCGCATCCCAATGTAGCTCCTCACTCATGATGTCGATGACCTTGGGAAGTGCCTCAAGCGCAGCCTGTGCGTTTAGGAAAGCCAATCTCATCCTTCGCGCAATGACATCAGTAGCCGTCTGAGCGTATTCATGTCTCACACAATATCGGACCTCGCCATCGACGAAAGGATACAAGGTTGATACGCGAATGCCGCGCACCGGAAAGCGTTGCTCCGTTGGGGCACAAAGTGCGGCGACAGTCCATGCCCGATCCCCATAAGCTGTGCAGAGATACTTGGCGACCTCCGTCTCGACCCCGTAATGCTGAATCAGGTTGATGAAGAGTGTCTTAGAATAGCCATGTGCTCCGACAAGCCTCACGCGATGTGTTTGGCATGTGCCATCAAGAGGAGCCTCGTCTTCGACAGCGGTTCCACTGATGCGTGGCGCGTTCGTCAGAGACTTGGGAGCTAGACCAAACTGCTTAATCGCCTCGTCCACGGTTTCCTCAGCCATTTGTCGGTAAGTAGTCCACTTGCCTCCAGAGCATGTAAGCAGTCCAGAGGGAGATGTCGTTACCAGGTGGTTTCGGACGAGGCCTTCGGTTTTGCTCGCGTTCGGATCTCTTACTAGGGGCCGGATACCAGACCAGGCAGCCAAAACGTCGCCACGTCTAACATTGATCTCGGGTTGAAGATAACGCCGGATTTCTTTCAGGATCCAATCAATTTCGTCTTCTCCTGCAACGGGATTCCTCGTGATCGATGTGGGCGTGTCCGTGGTACCAGCAATGGTATTGCCTTGCCAAGGAAGGAAGAAGATAACTCGTCCGTCGGATGTGGATGGGTCGATAAGACCCATGTTTGCTGGGCTGTAAAAACCGGGAAGAATGATGTGAACACCGGAGCTGGGAGCGACAATCTCCTCGACCGTCGAGTCGTCCAATTTCCGGATGGAGTCCGTGAAGGGTCCGGTGGCGTTGATGATGCCCCTCGCCTTGATCGTGAACTCTTCAGCTTTCTTGCCATTGGACTCCAGAATACAGTCTTTAGCCCGTGCGCCGCTCAGCTTTCCGGAGGCATCCTTTTCTAACGCCGTGACTTCTAGGTGGCTGACAACGGTTGCACCATACAACGCAGCGGTCATGGCAATGGATACATTCATGCGGGAGTCGTTGTGCGCACCATCTTACGAGGTTAGTACTAAATAAACCCGTGAGCCCAAATTGACGTACCATAATAGACCAGGGCACCAAAAAGTCCATCCTTTTTGAGCATAGGAAAGGCGTCGAGGGCTTTGCTCTTTGTCAAGAAGTATGAGCTCTCAATATTCTCCTTCCCAGCTAGGAAGTCGTAAAACTTTGTGCCGGCCCAGAAGTAGGGTGCTTTCCACCACTTGTCAATCGGAATCATGATTGGAAGCCATTGCGAAAGATGGGGTGCGGTATCCAGAAAGTAGCGTCGTTCGCGGAGTGCCTCCACGACTAAAGCGTACCTACGAGCAGCTTTGAGCTCGAGCGAATCAGAAAAATTATTGGTGGCACCACTTACTGGTTGTAGTCTAAGTTGAAGACCGCTTTTTCGAGATACCGGACACCACCATGGACTAGCTTCGTGCTCTTACTGCTCGTTCCACTGCTGAAATCATCCCGTTCTACAACGGCAACCTTCAGACCCCGAGTCACCGCATCGAGTGCAATCCCAGCTCCAGTGGCACCGCCTCCAATGATAAGCAGATCATAGGGCTCCTCTTCTGGCCCTCCTTTGGAAGACGTAGAGCTTCCCCCAAACCAGCTACTCGGTCCTCGCTTCACGATTGTGCCGGCACTTCGTTTCAGGTCTGCAATTTGCTCTTCGCGGCTTTTTACTTGAGGAAACCTTGGGGGTCTGAAGACACCCCCCTCGCCATAAGTTGGTGGTGGAACGGCTGCAGCTTCCGTACCAGGGATATCTCGTGGTCGGTACGCCGTGTAGAGGATTGCGCCGCCAACCGCTCCAGCGCCGGTGGTATACAACAGGCCCCTGAGAAGTCTACTCGAGCGTCTTGCTGCCATGATTTCGTACTCGGAGCTGCGACTATGGAGCCCAAGAGAATAGAGAGTCGGCCCACCTCAAAGATCGATGGGATAAAAATGCTTGCTAAAGAGAGGCGCCAGGCCTTTCACATGCTTCTGTTAGCGCTACAAGTTCGACGGAGAAATTCGCGCTGCACGGTACTCACCTTGTGAGGCATCTAAGTCGACATGTCGGGTCTGACAAGAATTGCGGCAAATTTTCCGGTCACTTCGGAGCGTGTTGAGACCGCCTAGAAGAAGAGTGGAGTTGGACGTTTGCGTTGGCTTTGAATGACGAAAGATCCGCGCTGGGAAGCTCGGCCTTGCTCTAGCCCGAAAACGACGCGCTTAGGACCCCACGTCTGCATTTGGTATTGTGGGGCACATGTACACGACCTCACCTCCATGGAGTTGATGCTAGGAGCGCAGGCTCGTTCTGATGATAATATGGGGGTAGAGCTGTGAGAAACACTCCCTGTCCCTACATTGATCGATGCAACTGTGTATATCTACATATCCGACCTTGAATTGAAACACTCATTATTCGTGAAACTATCTGTATACAGCAGTCGTATATACAGTCTTGTCTCTTCCGCGGCCGGCAGCAGAAACGGTAATGTTGTTACAAAGAAGCCTCCCCTTGGGTTTCCAATCCCAGACCCCAAGCAATCCAGAAAAATATATCTCGTATCCAACGTGAACAGCCCAGGAGTGTCGCTCGCAACCTAAACCCAGGTGCAAGTGCGAGATTCGTCAAGGGCTCAAAACCCACCTTAACAACAATATGTCCATCGTTACGACTGCGACCGCAACGATATAAACCAGTGTGTGGTGTATCCACCCCAACCTCTCGTGTCTAGTCCTCATGCTTAGGACTGCAACAGTCAGCAACAGCAAGTTACTGATCGTACCAAACAGAATCACTCCATCCACGATCCCCCTTTCCTTTCTGCGACTCGTAATCGTCAATGTGCTCAATATGACATCGATGACGATAGCTGCAGCCAGACAAGTGGTATAAAATCGCATTTTCGTCATCTCTCGCTCGTGTTGTCGGGTGTGTATCTCAGTTAGGAGGTTCTGGCGCTCACGCTCAGAGTGCCGACGCATGGTACTTAGGACATCGACATCGCGGTGAGGATCGCGAGTGCGAAATAGACCGCTAAAATAACCTTCGCCGTCTTGTTGGCGTGGCTTCGCTGGTCTATGTATGGCACCGTAACGTTTGATCAGACTTGCGCTAGAACGGGTCTCGTCGGCCGTCTCATCACCATCCTCATCGTCAGTGCTGCCATCTTCAGCTGATGTGAGTATTGGCGACTCATCACCGCTCTTCTTCTTGCCAAGGAAAAAGTCTTTGGTCTTGCGGGTCCATTCTGCGATGATTTCCTGACCAGGGAATTTGACACTTGCGTTGGGGTCAACATAAATGTAATAGCCGTCCTCATCCGACTCTGGATTGTCGTATTCATTCCAGTATCCCTGAGTACGAGCCTCCTCAGCCTGCAAGGGCGGTGGATATTTGGAATAGGATCTTCGAGACTTGTGTCGGAAGGCTCGTAGCGGTGGGGGCTGGAGTGGGTCTGGACCAGATGTGGCAGACGATTCTCCATTACGAAGGGTGTAGGGACTTGTGTGACCACCGGTTGCAGATGCTGATGTCGTGGAAGTTTCAGTTCGAGGCGAAAGCTGCGAAACGGAGTCGGATCTACTTCCCGCCGTTCTCCGCTGTCTTTTTACGGGCGTAGGAAGCTTTCTAATGTCTTCATCCAGTAATGGGATCTAAATCGGATTAGAGGGATACAATATGACATGATCAGATAACGTACCCAAAGTGGCGTTGACATTGCCTCCGGTCGGCAACAAGTCCATACGGCCTGTGTTTCGAGTGAGAACCCACGGACACGCTGTAGCTATATGTACAGTCAGCACATGATAGTATCTATCTCAGGGAATCGACATACTAGATGGCTACGATCTAGGAGGTGAAGAAGCTCCAAAGATTGATTGCCCTCGCGACGAATTTCTAAGACAGAATGGGGGAATTCGGAGGCACCTTCGCGGACCTCTGAAACCCAATCATTCACATTGGGATGTGTCTGTAGCAAGTCCTTCATGAGGATGTCTCGATCCAAAGTCGCCCATAAGCCCCCGCCAAGGCCATTATGTAGACCGACTAGTCTGGTGCGCTTCGCAAAAAGGCCGGCCATGGGTCGAATGTCGACATGCTTCGAAAGCCACTCCTTCACTATCGCTGTGTCGTCTAGCACTGCATCTACAGAATGTTCCCCTCGGCCATTTACAGCAGAGTCCTCTCGAGATCTCGACGTTGTGGATTGTTCAAACAGAGATGCTAGGTGCTTCCGTTTGAGTCTGGCGGCGCATACGCTGTCTGGGTCTTCGGCTTGCAGTCCCACCACCACGGCTGCTTCTCCGGAAGAAGTCCACCGCGCGGTGCCGGTGGACCGTACGTTACACGTACCTACGCCCTCCTCGCTGGAGCCAACTGTGCCAGCATTCTGTTTGATGGCAAAGGACTCAGGATCATCTAAGAAAACAGAGCCTATTCCGTCCTCGTTTCCAAAGTACTTGTCTGAGGTCGCTGATGATTTCCGTCGAACAGGGGATGGACGAACAGAAGCGTCTTGGGGCGAATTCGAACTCTTGATGGCGATATAAAGACGCATATGCTGGAGCAGCAACACCTCGACTTCGACGATGTGATCTGGATGTATCCAGTAGGTGGCCTTACTTCCTTGGGCTCCGAGCGGTGTTGTGGCCAGCGATACATCGAAGTCTAGCTCTGACCCATCTTCGATGGCCTTGGTAAGGCGCAAGGGTGGTTTCACATTATCGTCCAGAGTTGCGGACGTAGGCCCCTTCGCTGCTTCTCCTGGACTAGTCAGAATCCTGGGAGCGTCAAAGGGTGCGCGAAGCGCGCTAAGGACTTCGATGTACTGGTCGAGAAGGATTCCGAGGTCCAATTGGAAGAAGCTATCCGGCTGCTCAGTGACATCCTCCTTGAAGCGATGTTCCAAATCCCGGTCTCTCGTCCACCTCTTGTACTTCTTCAGGATTTTGTGGAATCCGGTGCGCTGGGCAACACGGAATCTCGAGAGACTCCTAATCTCTTCGCCAGCCCTGCCAATGTTAGCTGAGCGTCGCTCTGCGTGTCATGGGTACTTGCTTGGTTACATCTGCGTCAATCTTCGCGTACTTCTCAATGGTTCGTGCCGGTAGTCGTGTGCCTGGGGCCTGACGCGCTTGAAGCTGCAGCAATTCCCTACTTATGTGGTCCAATCGCCGTTCAATCTCCCCACTCTTGCTCTTTATGAATAGGTTGATGCGATCATGTTGCGCCTTCAACACCTTAAAAAAGGTTTCCCCAAAGGCCTTCTCGGTCGGCTCTCCTTGGCCGGGGATGGACAATGCTTTGCCGGCACCGGGGGTGGTTTGGTTCTTGATCAGGTCCTTGAGGTAGTCATAGTCGATGTTAACTGCGACAGAGCATCAAAGTCAGTGTGAGGGTGACGTTAGACGGCGTGGAGCGCTTACAATGGCCCCACTCCGGTATGGACCGCTGGCGCAGTGTGTCACCGTATTTCATGTCCTGTTCTGGCGGGCGAACAAGCGCGGCACTCTACGACGTGCCTGTGGTTGACATGCGGTGTCGTTTCTCTTGGTGCGCCGTTACACAACAGGAAGGAAGCGAAGCTGTTGTGCTACAGTCAGAAGGGCGAAGACGGAGACTGACTAATTGCTCGCAGTGCAAAAGGACAAAGCGCAGTGGAAGCCGTACCTGCACAGTGGGAGGAAGCCGGCGGACAATTGCTCCACAGGCGTGCGAGCAGAAAAGTACCAACGATAAACTCGCTTTGCGACGCAGCCCGCGGGGATGACGCAGCACGGCAAAAAGAATGTGCGGTGGAATGTGGAATGTGGAATGTGGAATGCGGAATGCGGAATGCGGTCAAAGAGAGACACAGCGATAAACGCCAGTAACTGCGAGAGAGCGAGTGAATGAACAAAATGGCCAGGTGAGATGTCCACACTGCAGCGATCGGGGCATCTCAACCAAAGAAGAGGCCGAAGCCGTGCCGCTGATACGAATCAAGACGCATCCTTGCAACGGAGGCCCGACTTATCATATGATATTAGTGCTGCATCAGATCGAGCGCTCGGGTGCGTGGGCAGTCTGAGCGCGACGTTTCGGCCGCGACCCTGGCCTGGACATTGACCAACGGCGTTAAAGCCCGCTGCATCTACTGGACGAAGAAGAAGAAGGAGAAAAGATCGCGAACGACGCACATAGCGCGTGCTCCTGCACAAGCGCTCCGAGGCCCCGTTCATAGGGCTCCAGAAGTTGTTTGACAACGGATGACCAACCGCCACTGGAGAGCTCCAGCGCGCTTTGAACGACTCCAGCTGCCTTCACCAGTGACTGCAACGACCACGTGCGTGCGGCCATTCTCGGCACTCGACCGCCTGCTCACCTGTGCCGCCTCTCCGATCAGATGCATCGCGAGCATCCACCCATGCCGATGTGACCTCGTTAATGCCTGAACCGTCGTCCTGCAGCTGATATAACTATCTGCGAAGGCACCGCGGTGGGTCCAGCTGGAAATTCTCAAGCCTACCGCGAGTAGAGAAGAAGTCGACGAGATCAATGGTACTCAGCCCAGTAATTGCCAGCTGCACCCCATCTCGTGCAACAGAGTGGATAGATCCAGCATCTGGCTCCAGGACGCAAGTGCATGCTGGAGAGACTCGCATGCCCGAAAAGAGTATGCCGTTGCAATATGCATTGCACATCACATCGGGACGGGACGGGGATGTTGGGACTTGAGGTCTGATATCGTCCCCAGAAATCCACATTAGACTCCGAGTCGTCACTCCACCGCATTTCATACCTTGATCAATTGGTCGGCCAATCGCACGCTTCGCATGGACCTGCATGCATGGAGATGATTACTCGGTGCATGGGCGGGGTCCGGATGCGTCGTTCTTCACACCTGCATCGTCACTCATTTGTACAACCGGTAACAGCAATGCGAGTGTGGGGTGGCAGGATTGCATTTCGAAGTAGGAAGACATGTGCTCACTTGCCACATTCGCAACACTTGACGAGCATGAGCATACCTAGGTACATACACTCCCCCTCCCATTGATCACCATGTTGCGGATGCCGTTGCCTCCCGTCGTCCCATGTTCTTCGCTTGCTACTGCTATCGCGAACGACTTCTTCTCTTCCTGCGATTAGCGGCTAATCAGCTGCATGTACCTCGTTTATCTCGAGGTCCTCATTCATGCGAACATGGTTCGATGAGAGCCTATTGGCCAATCACGTCCATCGTTTCTTTAACTTAGAATCGAATTCTCTTCGCAGCCTCGTCGGACGCTTTCCTTTCCCGTTATTCGATACGAGCTGCAAGCGGGAAGCTGGTGTGAATCGGACCATTTCATCACTCAACATGACCGTGATGTTGATTCATACAGATTGGTATTATGAGAGAAGGGGTGTTTTCACATCTACCTGATAACACGAATTGGTGGAAATATGTACACGAGAATGTCCAGAGAACGCCTTGATACTGTATGGCCAGACTCCAAGAAACCAGACAGGTGGTAACTTTACGTTTAGCCTGGGGGAAGTGTGCTCTGGTCGACAACGTCCTGTGCTTCCTTCTCCTCAACCTCATTCGGGCCATGAAGCGGGGATCGAGGCAAAGCCATTAGGCCTGCGGCGTGTTAGAGATAGGAATGAACGGCTTGGGTCTTGACGTGGGGGAACTGACCGGTCCTCGCTGACTCGAGGATGCCGAAAGGAGCAATCAACTTCAGGAAGGAGTCGATCCTGGAAGACTTCGCAGACACCTCCACTATGCAATTGTTGGTGCTGATGTCGAGCACCTTTCCGCCGAATTGATGAGTCATGAAGGTGATGGCCCTGAGATGTTCATGCTTATGCCTCAGTGCCTGACTGACAGCCAGATTGCTTGGGTGGAAGTTCTTTCTTAGAGAATCGCGAGCAGCCGCCTCGGCTAAGGCTTCGCGATCCGCTTCTGATATATCCGCAGCCTCCATACTGTCTTCAAACTCCTCGGGCATGTATGCCATTTCCCGGTGGTGGGTCAAGAGTTCTTCAAAGTACTCCGGACCCAGGGTCGAAATTTTAGCGAGGAGAAGCTCGCGTTGAACGAGAGGGGCTTCTGTATAGTCCAGCACCGCCCACACTGGGACAAGGTCTTCGAGCTGACGGCGGGCCTGCTCCACCACCCCGTCCTGGCCCTGGAGCACAATGGTCATGCGGGAGAGGTCGTCCACCTCAGTGTTGCAGACGACCAGACTGTCGATGTTGAAGCCGCGCGCAGCAAGGATACCAGAAACGCGGGACAGAACGCCCGGCTCATTCTGCACCAAGCAATTGAGAAGGTGTCGCTTTGGAGGGGCTTGAGACGGAAGTGGGGTTTCGTAGAGGATGTTGCTGACGGCAGCCTGTGCAGACCATTCTGGCGGGCGGTCGTCGGTCGGGAGAGGCGCAATGCGGCGGTGGAGAGCTTTGTATGCCAACGCCTGGGTTGACGACGTCGAGCTGGAGAGCTTCTGTGGGCGGAGGAGGCTTGCGGAGCAGCGGGGACGGGCGAGGGCGCGCAGAGGCAAGGCCTGGAGAGCCCGCCGGGAGGCCATTGGAGACTTCTGGGACCGGTGCAGCGCCAATTGAGCTGTCTGCGAAGGTTTCGGCGCAGGCGGTGGATGCACAAGTAGCGGCCGCCCTGGGATGAGGAGTGAATAATGGCTGGCAACTGCAGAAATTCGTCGCCGGCTTCGGCATCCACACGCGAACGCTCGGACCGGAATTTGCACCTGGGCATGTGAGCGGCGTAGTCTGTAGCAGGCTAGCATAGCCGCCTCGGGCTCCACCGAAGGGCACCTGCAACCTCGACTGAGCCTTTCACGACTTTTCCAACACAACCTCACTTTCCACACCACAACCCCACCCCTAAGGAGAGCTTACTGAGACAGGACCTGCACCATGTCGGACAACCCGCGACCGCGCTCACGCTTCGACCGGGCCGAGCCTGAGCCCCCCTCCGCATCGCGCTCCCGCTTCGACCGTCGTTCGCGGTCCCCCTCGACGCGAGCTTCCGATTCTCGTGTGCGCAGCCGGAGCCCGATTGCTCGCGAATCGACGGATAGCCCGTCCACGGCGGGTCGAAGCACCGGAGGGGCTGCTGCGGCTGCTGCAGCTGCCGCGGCCAAGATAGCTGCCTCGATACAAGCCAAGAAGAGCATCCAGACGGTGGACGTGCCCCCGATTCGCTCAGTAAGGGCTCCGCGACCTCCACCGCCGTGCGTGGTACATTCGGCTAATTGTAATGGACAGAGCCTTACCCCAACCGCCAAATCTCCTCCGGGAAAAGGCACCGCCGTCAGCGGCGAGGTGTACCAACAAGACGGGGACTATATCAAGGACATTGAAGTCAACGATCTCCGCAATCGATATACACTGACAAAAGGAGCAACTCAAAAAATGGTAAATTACTCTTGTCGTCCGACTGATTCTCTCAGGTCCACTTTCTTCCTCCCCTCCCATTGTTGCGGCTCGGAACGATATCCTTCGCTTTCCGTAGCCGCACAGACAAGATCCCCGCGTTTGCACCTCCTGCTCCGTCTTGTTTTGGGGAGTGGAAGCTTACCCCGCCGTCTAGCTCTCCTGCGCGCATTCCATTTGGCACTTGCTGACCTTGAACGTGTGACATCTAGATTAAGGAAGAAACTGGTGCCGGTACGCTACACCACCCATTGTTACTGAATCCGTTTAGAAACACCTGCTTATGCGCTTACAAGATGTCACAACTCGAGGAGAGTACTATCCCGACAAGAGCATGGCTACCGCAGCGGTCAGTACACCCTTAAATTTTACGCCAAAGCACGATCTAATGCTCTTCAGGCACCCCCGCTCTACCTCCATATCACCAGCACTTCCAAAGAGGGCCTAGACAAAGCCGTCTCTAAAATAGAGGAACTAATGAAGCAGGACTTGCCGAATCTTGTCGATGAGCGTAGATTCCGTCGCGGTCGGGAGCAAGACACCGTGGAGCGAGACGAATATGGTCGAGTATATGCTAACTTGTTCCTTTCCGCGTTTTCGGATGCTAACCAGCAATAGCGCAAATGGCCCGAGGAGAAGATCCCAGTCGATCTGGAGCCGATTGGGGGCTTCAATTTACGAGCACAGGTGGTTGGCCAAGGCGGACAGAATGTCAAATACATTCAACAAGAAACCCGCTGCAAGGTCCAGATCAAGGGCCGTGGCTCAGGTTTCATGGAGCCCCAGTCCGGCCAGGAGAGCGATGAACCCATGTATCTACATGTCGCGTAAGTAATCCTTTGCCAACCTCCAATATCCCATTGACAAGTAGCAGTGGACCGGACCCGGCAATGGTACAAACTGCCAAAGACCTTTGCTTAGAACTTCTTGCCAACGTGAAGAAAGAGTATGAGAAGTTCAAAGAACGACCCCCCCAGAGCCGTTATGGCGGCGATGGTTACTCGAATGGTCGACCTGGATATGGCGATCGCGGCGATCGGGAGCGTAGCCAGAGCTACGGTTATGGAGCCGGCGGCTACGGCAGCGGCGGATATGGTGGTCGAAACGATGCCCAGCCTGCCACCCCTAGTGTAACCACCCCCGTCCAAGGAACTCCGGATTACAGTGCCTACTACGCCTCGGGCCAATACGGAACGCAGCCCGGACAGCAAGACCCCTATGCTGCGTACGGTGGGTACGAAGGTTATCTTGCCATGTATAATTACTACTACGGACAAGGAGCAGCACAACAGGCAACACCTGCGCCATCGAATGCTGCTCCCCCTCCACCACCACCACCCTCTGACACAGCTCCTCCGCCACCCCCACCGCCTGGCACTGCGCCTCCGCCCCCACCACCAGCGGGATCTCCTCTATCGTATCACTCAGTTAGTATCCTTTGATCGCAGCAGTATTGGTTCTTGAGCTAATTCCGTGCAGGTACCTCCCCCACCAGGACTGTAAGTACTCTTCTTGGAGTATGGTGCTCAACCGAATAGTGCATTCCTCATTACCAAAGAGACTTGAATCAGCAATTTCCCCGGATAAGTCGTCGTAGCCGGGAACAGTGGTGAATCTGCGAGTCACGTTCACTTTCTCACTGAATATGCGTTCCTCGGGGTTCATCTTGGGCCTTGGTAGGTGTTTGGTCTCGGTGGTGAATTCGTGGGCGTCTTTCCAGCAATTGACCAGTGGAGCCGTGGGCGTAGGGTTCGATACCATCACCATTGCTTTGCCTCAGTCGTGGCACATGCTATGCAATACAGTCTTCCTTCATTGCCCTTCGTTGGTGTTTGCTGTGATTACGTGGGGCCTTGCGTGATTGGCTGTGCCTTGGGCTTGGCAGTCGCGTGGCGGATCGACGTCCGCCGACTTCGCAACTGGCGAATTTCTCGAATTGCAGCTCTCTCACGACAATTCCTCGACGATGCGGCCACACGCACTGATGGCTTCTCGAGCGGCCAATTGGAGCGTAAGTCGACCGATTACGCAAACTGCGCCCACATGGAATGCACCATGCTAATTGCACAGCCCGCCTCCATTTCACGTCCCGCAAGAAGACGTCTGGCCACCACCCATTCCGTTTCGCCCCACCAGAAGATAAACGTCGTCTTACGAACACCGCCGTACCACAGGCTGGTCCAAAAATTGCGTGAAGTGCGGAGAGTTCTGGGAGACTCGCGGAAGTTGACACTGGCGGAAAAGATCCTGTACTCGCATCTCGATCACGTCGAAGATTCGTTGCTCTCCAATACGAACAATGGCAAGGATATCAGAGGGAGGGCTGATCTTAAGCTGAAGCCAGACCGGGTTGCCATGCAGGATGCATCGGCACAAATGGCACTGCTTCAGTTCATGTCTTGTGGCTTGCCATCGACAGCGGTTCCGGCGAGCATACATTGTGATCACATGATTGTGGTATGATATTTCTCCTTTAGTACACTCTCACAAAGCTCTCGATTGCATTTAAGCCCCCATTCTAGGTACTCCGAAAGCTAGCATTAAGATCCAGCATCAAGAGCGCCACAATAACAATCGTATTAGGGCGAAAAAGGTGCAGATACGGATCTGCCCAACTCCATCGCTGGGAACAAGGAGGTCTTCGATTTCCTGGAAACTGCCGCGAAGAAGTATGGCATTGAATTCTGGCCTCCCGGCGCAGGCATCATCCACCAGTCTGTCCTCGAGAATTACTCTGCGCCCGGCCTGATGATGCTTGGAACAGATAGCCATACCCCTAATGCGGGCGGCTTGGGTGCTATTGCTATTGGTGTTGGCGGTGCAGATGCCGTCGATGCTCTTGTGGATGCGCCATGGGAACTCAAGGCACCTAAGATATTAGGCGTGAGACTTGAAGGAGAGTTAACGGGCTGGGCCTCTCCCAAAGATGTGATCCTGAGTTTAGCGGGCCATCTTACCGTCAGAGTAGGATTTATCCTCGATGCTTCCACAGTTTGCATGCTAACATTCTTGTAGGGCGGTACTGGACATATAATTGAGTACTTCGGCCCCGGCGTAGAAACGCTCAGCTGTACAGGTATGGCCACAATCTGCAATATGGGTGCTGAGGTCGGCGCTACAACGTCTATATTCCCGTTCTCACCGGCACATGTGCCATATCTAGAGGCGACGCATCGTGGACCAGTCGCCAGGGCAGCCTCCGATATTGCCTCTTCACCCATGGCCCACAACCTGTTGCGTGCTGACCCCGACGTGGTCTACGATCAGGTCGTTGCGATCAACCTCTCAACCCTCGAGCCACATATTAATGGCCCGTTTACACCCGATCTCTCAACTCCGTTGTCGAAATTTAAGTCATTGGTCATAGAGAAGGATTGGCCGAAGACTTTTGGAGCTGGGCTCATTGGCAGTTGTACGAACAGCTCTTATCAAGATATGACGCGGTCCGAGGATATCGTCAAGCAAGCCTCCGCGGCCGGTCTGAAGCCAAAGGCTGATTTTTTCATCACCCCCGGGAGTGAGCAAATCCGCGCAACCCTCGATCGTGATGATACCCTCTCTACATTTTCCGCCGCAGGCGGTGTCGTTCTGGCAAACGCATGTGGCCCCTGTATCGGGCAGTGGAAGCGCACTGATGAGGTGAAGAAGGGAGAGTCGAATGCTATCTTCACCTCCTACAATCGCAACTTTCCCGGACGCAATGACGGCAACCGTGCGACAATGAACTTCCTCGCCTCTCCTGAGCTCATCACCGCAATGTCGTACTCGGGCTCCACGACTTTCAACCCGATCACAGACTCGATCCCAACACCATCCGGGGAACCTTTCAAGTTCTCTCCGCCGGAAGGCTCGGACCTCCCCTCTGCTGGTTTTGCGGAAGGAAATCGGGAGTTCTTTCCCACCCCAGGCATTCCCGATCGAACCGTCGAGGTTCAGATCGATCCAAAATCCACACGTTTGGCGAAATTGGACCCGTTCCCTCCATTCCCCTATTCAGAGCTAACATCACTTCGGGTGTTATACAAGGTCAAAGGCCAGTGTACAACTGACACTATCTCTGCTGCTGGCCCATGGCTCAAGTATAAAGGACATCTACCGAACATCTCAGAAAACACTCTCATCGGGGCCGTCAATGCCGCTACAGATGAGGTCAATGTTGCGTACGACGTTGATGGTACCAAGTCTGGCATTCCCGAACTTGGCAAGAGATGGCGGGACAAGGGACAGGAATGGCTTATCGTCGCTGAGCACAATTACGGCGAAGGTTCAGCGCGAGAACATGCTGCTCTTCAGCCACGATACCTGGGTGGACGTATCATTCTCGCGAAGTCCTTTGCTCGGATCCACGAAACGAACCTTAAGAAACAAGGTATCGTCCCCTTGACTTTTGCCAATGAAGAAGACTACGACCTGATGGATGCTTGCGACGAGGTGGCCACGAGAGGGTTGCTGCAAACGCTAAGGAGCGGAGGTCAGGGCGAAGTCGAGCTGGTGCTCAAGAAGAATGGAGGAGAGACAGTGATTAAGACCAAGCATACACTGAGTGAGGACCAGTGTGGATTTGTGCTTGCAGGCAGCGCCCTGAATCTGCTGGCAATGCGATCCAGAGAGGAACTGGAGGAAATTACGAGACAGGACGTGATGACGGATTAGCTGGATCGCCTACTGGCTAGGAAATGATTTGAAATAAGATAGCGCTATAATGAGGGCACCCTGTATAGACTTGATAGTTCTTATTTTTTTTTTCGAATCGAGGGTTGGTTTGAACATCGGACCGTACCGCTTGTACGAAATACTGTGTCTGGCAGCCCTCCACAGTTGGAACAGTACATGGTTGTACGAAGTGATGTCCGACGCCGGAAATTTCGTATTCGGACAAAAGCATTTGTACCAGCGAATGGACCAATATCTTACAAACATACATTTCTACCAGATGATTCAGCTTCGGATGGTGCGCGGTGCGAATGTGCGAATGTGCGAATGTGCGAATCGCAGGCCAACGGAGATCGGCTTGGTGGGGGACCGCACTTGCAGACATGGCCAAGCCAAGGCTTACACTGCTACTGCAACGTACGATGCCGGCTTGATCTCTATATAAACGAAGGCCACCTGAAAGACACCTACTCCATCACAATTTCCATTATATCTCTTCTCTACTCTCAAATCGACAGCCTTCACCTCACAAACTACCCATTGCCTGAACTCCGCCGCGACCATGGTCCGAATTCATTACGCCTATACCTCTCAAATCAACCCGGAGGGCGCGTCTCCTGTCTTAACCCTGCCACAGATCTGGCAAGGCTTGCAGCGCAAAATTCGCTTTGCGCAGGAGTTCGTGCCCGTCATCGAAGGCTGTGAGGTCTTGAAAGAGGAGGATGGTGTTGTCACGAGGGTAGTCAAGTTCAAGAAAGGACTGGTACCCAAGGAACAGGCCACGGAGGTCGTCAGAGGGTATGGGATGAGCTGGGTAAGTTGAACTTCCACTGGGCACAAGATTCTGGGTATGCACGTGGGACTAGGGGGCGAAGAGAGAAACGATTTCTTCGGTTCGGAACGGATCGGCTATGTTTATAAAGCATTGAGCGGCACTGACATACCTACTCAGGTTGACTTCGAGCAGGAAGATGGAACTCATGTCCGCAATGTCATCTCAAGTGGGCCTGGCGGCCCGGAGGACTTCCACATGACCTACATGTTTGAGTTCTTACTGCCAAACATTTCAGAGACGGACACGGAGGGGAAGGAAAAAGAGACCGCGAGATTGACGGGGGTATGTGAAATCTTCCTCCTAGCCGACTCCCCTTCGTTTGAATTAACTAACGCTCTTCCCAGATGTCTAAGGTAGCTGTAGAGTCTTCCATTAAGGTTATTCGAGAGATGGTACAGGATGGGAGAATCCCTAGCTGAGCGGTTCCGCTTGTATCTCGTTAAGCAATTATACCCCGTGGTGATTGGACCCTCTTTTACGGATGCTACCTCCCTTCCATTAGTTGGGGTTGGCGTATATGTATGCGGACAATTGCGTCGGGAGCTGCAATTTCCTCAAGCCTTTTGTGGTTCTCCTAAACTACTCTTCAGCATAAAAAACGTGTTCTACTCGACGTACCTTTCACTCAAAATTGCTTGGTTTCTACAAAGTTCATAGCTCATCTTGTGGTCAAATTTAACATAGTCCTGGTTACAGAGGCAGTCATCTCCCCTGATTTCGAAGTTTGTAGCTAAACCTCCATTGTGGATGCTGTAATTTTCCTAAGTTAGCCCTGAGCCATAATCGTAATGACGCGATGTAATAAAGATATTCTACAAATTTACGCTCCGCACGTTAGGATCACCAAAAAGGTTCGGGGCCTCCACGTGGCATCGTATTGCCCTCGAGCACTCTCTAGATTAGTCATAGTCTTCTGCAATACATTGCCTTTCAGAATTGCACCGCAATACAAACCCACACGTTTAAGGCTTCTATCGTAAGTGCGATCCATCACGAAGCCTTGAGAGTTATCAGACGATACAACGACAAGCTTAAAGGGTCCATGTCAGTGGCTACACCTATCTCACTGTTGGGTCCCGCGTACTCTAAAGGCGGGATTCGGTTTGCACGGCTCGAACAAAAATGGATACCGCGATCGCACATTTCTAGAGTTGAGCTGTGCACTCTGCATGGCAGAAAAGCGGAGACATATCCTGGGATATACCCATAGCACTGCGGCGCGTTTTAGACTCAATGAGTGGGCTTTTTGGCACATAGACACCCACTTAATGAGTGGAAATCGAACCGCAGTGAGTTCCGGGAGTAATAGGAAAAGAAAACTCTCACTAGAATCGGTGATGGATGGCCTGAATTATTCCCAATTTGGTAGCATATATTCGGGCTCTCCTATTGGGATTGAGCCTCGTTATACTAACAGCGCTACATCAGCCTCTAGCAAGGATATGGAATCCTTCGCTACCTCGCATGTTGGCCACCTTATTCTGGAGCTGTGTCCCGACATTCTTGCTAGATACCCGATCTTTCGAGCTACAGTTTGACGGTTCGAACCTGTTGGAGATTGAATTTTATGCAGGATTGCTATTTGAGGTTGTGGGATATGCCTGGTACGGAGTAGCTATATTAGGAATTTTTAAAACTGTAGAAGGGATGGATTTGTCAAAATACGTAATAAAGTTGTATGCATCCCAAAAGACCCTCACAGATACTATATATACGAATCTATGGTTATTCTCAAAATTTAAAGACCGGGGAATGATTCCTTAGTGTTGAGTACCATGGTGCTGGTATTCTGTCCACTGCACTCGACAGATGAAGTCATCCATTTTGCATCGATACAGCTCTCGTGGAGGTCTACAGAAACTGGCCCCATACTGTCTACTTGTTATGTCACATCCTGGTTTCTTATTAGTAAGGAGAAGTCATTGGTCGGTTGCAAGCAAGCAACTATCAACTATCCAGCTAAATCAATTGACGATGATTAAAGGCAGATATTTTGACGGGGTATGAAGGTGAAATGAATCCTTTTTTTTCTGCTTGTGCCGTGGAGCCGATTTGCACATGGCTTAGAGGGCACGGGAACCGTGATCATAATCACTTGTACCCCTACTGACGCTGGAATATTGCCGGCTGTTTTATGATGGTGTGGGGTTGCGATAGTACCAGAAACGGGGTTGTCATAATGCCCCCGACCATTTCCATGCAACTTCGGGATTGTCCAATGGAGAATACGGACTTCAGGACTCCGGAAAACATCGCGTTACGGGTCGCGGATACATCGCTCTTAGGTACCTCCGACTCCGAGCGGGTAAATCTTGGCCTTCGTTGACGTTAATGGACATCAGTGTGGAGTGTCTAGCAGATCTTTCTCCTCGGTAGAAGGCGTGTTGTCCAATCCTTTTGACCCAAATCATGTCAGTATGGGCCTCGAATCATGTCTCGGCATGCCTCCCGAGCGTTAGACCCACGTTGTGCGGCGGTGAAGGAAGCCCGTGGGTAGCTGCGGGATTCCATTGCTTCTTTCGTCTCGCGTGCATATGATCCAGCTCTAGACTGTGTAGGTGAACTTCCTTCGTGTGACTGCAAGTACCCTCGTCGTAAGGCTATTGTGGATCGTGGTTTGATCATACCTCTTTAATGTCACCCCACTGTAGACTAGCCATGCAAGCGTCAGCACGTGAATTAGGCCGTAATGTCGAAAATTGCAATGGTCTGTTCGGTGGCACCTAAATGGTCTCGCCCGACGATTCCGTACTTGGATACGACAAGGTATGAGAAGCCATAGCATCCGAGTTCGTCCTTCGTTTGTTGGAGTTCAGATGACACAAAAATTCCCAAAGATGAGCTAGTTATTTTCAGGGCTGGATGCAGCCCTGGAACTCGCTAAGATCATCGAATAATTAATTCCCCGAGAGAGTCCAGAACGACTGATAGAATCTGCGCGTTTTTGCTTTTGCGTTTTGATGGGATAACAAAATCGTGGGATGATAGCATTTGGGTTGGGGTATTAAGGGGTTGGTCCAGAATGCTCCGCGGATGGCGGCTGGATTGAATTTGCCCGCCTCGTGGGAGCAATCCTGTCTGTTTTCGAAAGCTTGGATAATATCGTGACATTATAGGTTGGGTTCAATCTCATTTCAACAATGGCAAATTGCGACTCTGAAACCCGACAAGGCTGCAGTTCAAGGAAGGCGGGGATGGCCAATGGCATTTGAAACAAACCAGGAGGACCCACTCGGCTACCCACTCTCGAATACGGACTTTGGAGTCAGCAGGTATCTGTGTGTCAAAGACGAAGCAATTACAAAGCTGCGAATCTAGAGTCGGCCACATCTGGAAATGCTCCGCCATACGCCCAGAATACGAGACAGGGAATTGAGCGTGTTAAAACTGATACCACTCGTTTGGGTCATGGTGCAGATTGAAGAACTGATAAGCACTGTGGCCTTGTGACTTGAAAGAGGCTTAAGGAGTATTCATATAGTCTCTTTCTCTTGGTGTGGGGGGTATATCGGGGGTTTTTCTGAAAGTTCACCTCGAACGATTGTCAGCAGTCAAGGTGAGTGTATGGCCGCAAAAGGACGAAGATGCTCAAACCAAAGACGACCTTTTTGGAGCACCCTTGGATACGCTTTCTTGAGAAGTCATACAGAAGCAGGGTCCACGAGTGCTCTTGCAAGGACAGGCACGTGATAAGTGTTTCAGGACTCAAGCTTCAATGTTACATCAGGCCACAAGCGCGAAGCACGAACGCCGGCATCTTCCTATTTGATGCCCATTAACATAAGTGCATCAGCCTTACAGATTCTGTCTCGAAAATGCAGGGCTTGGCGACAGCGGTGGAATCGATCTTGGAGGACGACGGATCTCGGTTGAGGTCCTAGACCTCACTTCATCAATTCGACCTTTGGACAGACTAATGCCAGGCACCACCCACTCACTGCAGCTGCACTGCATCCCCTGCCAGGCATACTTGCCCACATTGGTGTGGCACTTTGGACATTCGAGACGCCCGTCTAACTTGCCTTGTTCAAGCTCAGGCCGCATCCAAGTTAACGGGTCCACAAAGTAATGTGCGCAGTTCTTGGGCGGTGAAACCGCTGACTTCTCTGAGTCTGATTGATTGGTGTTGGTGGAAGCAGCATGTTGAATGATGTACTGGGAGGTGGCCAACGGGCGTCTGTCAGTCAACGGGTTAGCGCACATTGGGGTGGGAACCGTCGAGATGTCATGAAACCGCCTCCGTGCTTTCTGTTCCGCAAAAAGTAATACATACCTGCATTTTCGGCATCTCAATTCGAACTTAGAGGCCTCTCCATTGGTGTGTTCATCCTCAAATCGAATCTTTTCCGCCTCTGGGGCTTGACCACAAGCTCGGCTCAATTCTACCTCGCGCTGGTAGACCCACCGCTGATAGGCAGGAGTCTCCTCGACTTGTTCAGGCATTTGCATCTGACCATACAGCTCCAGTTGCTTCATGAAGCCGTCATTTGGCTCGCATATGGAACGTGCCTGGCGTATGTGAGACAACGCCTGAGCGGCGGTGATGTTATGCTTTTGCATCAAATAGGCGATGAGGCAGGTGGCCGATCGTGATTTGCCCATGGCGCTAGAGAGAAGAACATGGTTGGCATGCGGAGACGAGTGGCTGGGAAATATGGAGTGGCAAACGAGCGGTGAGCACAAGAGAGGAAATTTTCAGGAGGCGCAAGGTTCAGAGAAGGGGATGAGTGAACTTGATGAGAAAGAACAAGCAGGGACGCGTGGATTGGGTGCACAATGACACAACAAAACGGGGGTTTTCTGAGGAAGGCGAAATTGCCAAGAAGGGCAACTCATGGTGTTGATCGAAAGTTGGAATGTGGCTCTCAGCTGGACGGGGATCATGGTATGTACGTACCAGTGCACAAGAACGCCGCCGCCACCGTTCAGTCCATCTTGAATGAACTTGTTAGTAGCTGGAAAATGCTCCAGCAAATTCTCATCTTCGACATCGTCAACCTCAACGACCATGTGCTTGAATGGGCTGAAGAGGTTCTGGTCTAGCGGGATGCGGAGAACCGACAGGACGTGTGTGATATTAGCCTGCTGGAGAGCCTCTCGCCGGCGCAAAGTGAAGATGCTGCAATTTTATTCGTCAGCCCGCAATGCAGGTAATGCCAAACGGTGGCCCGGAGGCGAGACGCCGGCTTACGTACCCGCCGATGTAAAGGTTGAGGTCTCCTGGGACACGGTCGAGGAGGGCCATGGCCAACCGAAACGGAGACTGGAAGCAGTCGGAAGGCCCTGGGCGGTGCGGCGGCAGGGCCACGAGGATAGGAGCGTGGTGGGAGGGGGTGGGCGACCTGGTTTGTTGGACAGTGCCGTGCAGTGAAGCTACTGTACAAGATTTGGGTTTTTCGCCGAGGCAAGTTCCCAATGTGCGCCAGAGTCGTCAATGAACACACCGGCAGAGGGTCTGTTTTGGGGTGACGGGCGAAGGGGAGCCAGGAGGTCGGCGAGGTGCAAACCAACCACTGGTGTTATGAAATAAAAAATGGAGATGGTGTAATGCTGTTGCGACGGTTGGTCGCCGTCCACCATTGACTAGAGTAGATCGCGTCGGGAGCAGAGCAAGCCACCAGCCCTACGGGAGAAAGTTCCAAGGTTCGCCCCGCACGAGGACACTCACTGTCGATGTTGTGCATGGATTGAGTTTGGCCTTGAGCCGATACTACAAAAGCCACTCTCGGTACTGCTCTTGAAGGGTTCTCGCGAGGAAGCGACGTTGGTCATGATGAGCTTGCATGTGCCTTGAGTAGCGTCAACGCCGGACAGGTGCTGAGATACACATGCAGTATGGGGATCACGATTTACACAGGGTGCCAGCCTAGGCCTATTAGATACATGTCTCAGGAGAGTAGTAGCACTTGCAGCCCTTGTCCCGTGCAGTCTGTGCTTGCACGTCGTATGCAGTTCCATCGCGGGTGGCACCCATCAGCATGCTAACTACCAAGACAGACAGTTGGCAGCACCTTCTGCAGCCTCCACTCGAGGCTGCAGCGCGCCAATACGCCCTGGACGGGGGCGCTCCAACTGGAGAGCTTTCCATCAGCCTCCGAAACCAGGTCGAGCAGTGGGTGGATCGAGCGGAGGCTTGACCAGATGCCCTGTTATCAAAGCTTCTGATGAGCTGTTGACACGCCCGAGACCAACGCACCCCGCTGGCCCAAAGCCCACCGTGCCTAGTCCGACCGGGCTTGGGGGGCGGAATGATGCTCCTGTCATGCATCTGGCTAAAGTTGCATCATTTAGGAGTGAGTACCGATAGTTTGCAACAGGGTAGCTTCAGAAAAAGCGACCGGGACACGCTCGGGGATATTGGCCTGGCGCAATTGGATCCTCGCAGCAACTTGGCCTCTGGCCTTGCCCGATCAACAGATCGCCAGCGCGGGAGGGCCATCGGCAGTGCGAGACGGCGTGGATCTTTCCGCGTGCTTGGACTGTAGAGAAGGGAGAGGTTCACGGAGGAAAGTGGATGGAGGGAATAGCTAGGCTTGGAATGTGCGTGTCTGTGTTTCCGCACCGGTCCCGCAGCCGACACCAGTCCATAAGGCTGAAGAGACGCTCGGACGCCATACTTCCCGCTCTCCGCGTCCGCGTGGTGCAATCCAATCAACTCTCCAAACACATGCGCTCAGACGCCGGCGTCGTGCTGCAGGCCAGCGCTGCAAAAGGCTGCATGAATGACACAACTTGTCAGATTCGCGCAAAGAGGCCTGAGGCCTTCGCAGGCTGTCGCCGTTTGCCTGCCGGCCGGCCTGCCTGCGAGACGGCTGACTGGCCCGCCGACACAGAGGGCGTGAACCGGCTTGCCGACGCCTTTTCCTGCTGTCGGTGCTGCTGGTGCTGGACCGAGTTGACGTCGTCGATCTCGTCCCCGTCCTCGCCTTGCCAAACGGCGGACAGGGTTTGGCGGCCGAGCGGGCGTTTTTGATTTGATTGATTTCTGGCAAGGCGGCCGCGCAGTTGGGCTGACTGAGGAGTGAGCGCCTGTCCACTCTGTCGGAGACGTCCCGCCCGCCTTGAAACGTTCCGACTGCGGAGACTGAAGCAGCAGCCAGCAGCCAGCAGCAGTCCACGGCATATGCGCGCCCTGGCAATCAGTCCGTCAGTTCGTCGGCGTTGCAGACGGTGGATGCCCTGCGCGCGGCCCTCGACGACGATTCGGCAGGCCTTCTTGAACCGTCGAACGGCGAGTGCCAGAGAAGCGGTTCCCAGTAGGGCTTGCACCTCGCAGGCGGCCCGTGCGCCGGCCCCTGCGAGCCTGACAAGGATGGCCGGGCGACGTGCTGGGCGGTCATCGACTTGATTGACACGGCGTGGGCCAATGGCGTCCGAGGGCTGCCGCGGCTGCTCGCGACCGTCCATCATCTTAAACCAATGCTGCTCTCAGTCCCCGTGGGATGTGATGCTGAGCAAGCTCTCACGGCTCTCTGGCTCTCTGGCTCTCTCTTGTTGTCCTCGCGGCCCTCAGCACCAGCCAGACCTTCTCTCGTGTGCTTCTTTTGCCACTCCGACGCCGATGCCCACGTCGCGGCAGACGGCCGACCTCCTGAGCGCCCCTTTGACCTTCTGTGCGTGCCAGCGCTGCCGTTGCCGAGCGAGGCTGCTGCCCCGAACTGCGGTGCTCACTGCTGCGAATGGCCGTTTGGTGAGACCCATGCGCCTGGCCGACGTCCACGACTGCAACCGCCAGAGCATCGCCCGCCGGAGCGCGCAGTGCCATTGTCGAGTCAAGCCGCGTGTGCGACCGTCGTGCTGCTGTCCCATCTCCTGAAGCGTTGCGCTGCGAGCACGCACTCGCTCGTACTTGTACGTGGGGTGCTACCGGAGCAGAGGCAGCCCTGAGCCCTGGAGCCCTGGGACGGACGGTTCAGCTGGCCCCATCGTCCCCTCTCAGCCCTACCGTTGCGGCACTAGGGAAAGCGCCCCCCGCCTCATCTCGATACTGATACCCAGGCATCTCACCACAACGCACCTGCACGCAATCCCAGCTGCCGGTTCGCCGCATCTCTTGTCCAGCGCCCGCAGGCCTCGCTCGCCCTCGCAGCTTGCTCGCACACCGAGTGCACTGTGCTCGGCAACTCCGCGGCAGGCGTGTGCGTCTAACTTTAGCTTCTCACGTGGACCTGGCCTGAACCGCCCATTGCTCTGAGACCGCATATTGGAGCCCTCCACCGCACACCGTCCTTTTCACGCTTCCCTCTGCTGCTATTGCCACTTTCGGCGTCGCGACCGCCTCTTCTATCCTTGCCAGGCACGACCCGGCCTAGCTGGTGGCAAGCCCCTGCCGCCGCAGTCCTGAGCCCGCAACCGCAACCGCAACCGCAGCTGCAAGTGCAACCCGAACTTAGGTAGCTACAGTACATAGCTGCTCGGCGTCGCAGTCATGACCATGTCGCCTGCCAACTCGACGCCGTCGATTCGAATCTACGGCGACTCCTCCGCATCCCTCCATCGCTACCCTCCGCTGCCACACCACCGCCGGCCCTCGTTCCCCACCACCGTGCCCTCCGGTGCCATGCCCATCCCCCGAGCCAACGAACAAGTAGTGCCGCCGCCGTTACCTCCTCCTCGTTACATTGGTGACCTCGACGGGGGCCAGGATACCGGCTGGCAGTGGGGCAACAGGGGATCTGGATACTCCGACTTTGGCGGTGCGCGGATTGCAAAAGACTCGAGCTTGATGGGTGCCTCGGCTGTCAGTCGTCATGTGCCCGCGTATGAGCGGGAAAAGTCGCGCGACCGTGGCGAGCTCGTGTTTGGGTCGTCGCCGTCGCGGTTTGTTGACGAGAGCTCCGACAGCCAGGAGCCCAGCGACGAGGACCGCAACGGCCAGAATCGGCCAACAATCTCGAATCACAGGTGAGAAGAGCTCTTTCCTACGCCTCTGGTAGTGTGCAGCTGCGAGGCCGGCCACGATTGGGTCGCCCCCGCGGCGTGCGAGCTGCATAAGATTCTGAGCCCTACGTGTGTGATCCGCAGTGGAATGCACTGGCTGACCGAGCGCCATGAGCGATAGTAGACTTACTAGCGAGAGACCGCTTGGCCAGAAGGCGCTCGAGAACTCATCCCACGCCTACGACAAGCAGCTGCTCTCCAAGATCGGAGGGCCGAACACGCCTACCCGTACCACCGCCCCGCCCCTGCTCTCCTCGTCGGCGCAGGAAGGCGCGACGACGACCCACGCCCACAATTCCTTCAGCAAGCTCAATGGCCAGCTGAAGCCGCTTTCTGTCCCAGACCGGCTGCATCCTTCTCTGGACTCTCCCATCGCGCGGTGGCCGCCCTCTGGCACCATTTCCCCAGGATTCTCGGGCTTCCGAAGTCCAGTCTTCGACCCGGGCTCGGCAGACTTCCACCAGCGCCGTTTCGGCAGCATCTCCACCCTGGACGACAGCGCGTCTCACCATCGCGGAAGCTACGACCAGAGCATTTTTTCAGAAACGGAATTTGGCGTCGACGAGGGCGGGCTGCGTGACTTGAACATTAACGACCGCAGTCCGTCAGGCTCCGAGGAGTATCAGATGGGGCCAAAATCCGGGCTCAAACGACGTGCGTCTTCGCCTCCATCGGAAGCAGCGCGAGAAGATCGACCGACAGCAAGTGGTGGCAACACCGACCTGTATCACCGGCGCTCGACACACATGCTGGTCAGCCGCAACTCACCAGTGTCACGCTTCCATGCCAACCAAGGGCAGGGGTCGCTCTCGTCAGCCTCGTCTCTAAGTCAACGCAATGCGTCAATTGCCTCCTCGTACGGCCTGTCTACCGCGAGCAGCGTGACCAGTTACAGTGGGGAAGCGCAGCGCCTCTCTCCGAGCGCATTGTCCCCCGCGGCGGAACCCGAATCAGCAGGGCCCGTTTCGCCATATGCAGCTAGTCGGTCCCTTAACCCCAGCCCGCGTGGTTCATTATCGAGACCACACCACCAGCGCGGTCCGTCAGAGAACGAGCAGAGCCAACTCCGCAAAATGTCTACGGACAGCGTTCTCCACTCCCGACAAAATTCAGTTTCCGGCCGCCTTCCCGGTGCTTACATCTGCGAATGCTGCCCTAAAAAACCCAAGAAGTTCGACAGCGAGGAAGAGCTTCGGTAAGTCCTCGCCTGAGCCGTGGCCCACCGCCTTTTCTCCCTCGCACGTGCCCGCTAACCATTCCCCCTCAGCGTCCATGAGCTAGAGAAGCAGTACACCTGCCAGTACTGCCCAAATCGCTTCAAGAACAAGAACGAAGCCGAGCGTCACCAGAACTCGTTGCATCTCCGCCGTCACTCCTGGTCTTGCGCAGCGCTGGCCGGTGTGCGTGCCGCGTTCCACCCCTCTCCCACGCACGCTGCCGCAGCCGACATGTGCGGTTATTGCGGTGAGGAGTTCACCAATCCCGCGAATTGGGATGTTCGGTCCGAGCACTTGAATCACGTGCACAAGTTCGGCGAATGCAATCAGGCCAAGAAGTTCTTCCGTGCCGATCATTTTCGGCAGCATTTGAAGCACAGCCATGCAGGCACGAGCGGCAAGTGGACCAACATGCTCGAAAACGCGTGCATGAAGGACGAGCCGCCACCGAAGGACCGAGTAGGCTCCGTGTCCTCCATTGCAGGCTCCTCCGCTATGGGATCCCTAGCACCCAAACCTGGCGTTATTGACGAAGTCCACGATGAATCATGAGGCGTTCGGGGGGCTTGGGGCGGAATTGAATTGAGCGTAGCATTCAAGCATCATTGGTTGCGGATGGCATCTCTTACCATGCTTTCCACAAAAATTCTCGTTTCAGCGTCGTGCTGCAGAGCATATTTTCTTGATACACCGCCTGAAAAGTGGGTCGGGATGGCATCTTACTCCATCCTGGAATCTGCATTTGCCATCTCAACAAAATTCCCTGATTTCGCGTTGCACCATTATCATTGGATGTCATCTCCTCAGCTCGGCAGAGCTTGCTTTTTCTAAATCGCCTCAAATGCACCATTCACGAACTTGACGACGGCGTTCATTTTCACACGGAAACTATTGCATCACGAAGGGTTGAATGTTGGTTGGCTGCGAAGAACTCGATACCCCCGTGCTGGGATTATAAGTAGTGAGCGTCTGAAAAACACATACTGCAGTCCTTGGACAGACCCTTGTTGAGTCAACTCGTTTGTATCAACATGCATATGGTCCATGTCCAGTAATTCTCTCTCGCTGCTTCAGTGCATTTACTGGCGTCACTTTGCAGGTTGGATGAAGGGTGGTAGTCTTGGATGGAAGACACTGGCGTGGTTGGTTTCCCTGTGACCGAACTGAGCCTGTTCGACACGCTCGACGGTACTGAGCTGGTCAAGTCGGGTATGGCAGCCATTCTGTCAACACAGAGTCTGCGCAATCACATTCGTTGAACCTTTCCCAAGGGTTTCAAGTATCCTCTCGTCTCATGACTGCTGCCCCATGTCCGTCGTCAGCCGATCCAACAGCTAAACTTGGAGTTCATTAAAAACGTCGCCCTCTATGAGTTGCACGATAGCGCTACGTGTGTGGATCAATATTCTGTATCACCCGTTTGGGGAACTCGTGCAGTCTCGCCAGATCATGACGAATACCCTTTTACTCAGCTCAAACTCGGCGCTCTTAGGCGAGTGAAGCATCGGGATTACATCTCACGCAAACGGTGAGCAGGTGTGACAACAGGCGATGTGAGATCTGCCTGGCCTTGGGCCCCTTCGTATCCGGCAGGTGGACCCAAATCTCCGTTGCCCTGCTCCAGATACACATTAGCAATAGAAACAGTCAGACAACCATCTAAGTAAGTTCTTGGCTTTGCCTCAAGCCCCACGTCCACGCGACGCTTCGCGCTACCACCCGATTTGGGGGGAGCACATTTTGTCTGGGTTGATACACGAACCTGAAATGACAGGGGTCAACTTCTGTAAATTGAACAAGCCAGACTCAATTTTGATTACGGTGTCCCCGCAATTCACCAGCTACTCCGTGTTGCACGGCAACTCATGAGTCGCTCGGTTTCGAGCCTTCATTTTAGCAAGCGTCTCCGAAATGGCTTGTCTCATTTACCGCAGCGGATAATATGCGAAAGAGAATGCGAACTGGCGGTACCAGAGTGAGCCGCGATGACACATTTACTCTACTAGTAGGAAATATTGGAAGTGTAGAATCCGAAAGCCTAAGTCGAGATCTTGTCGTACCTAGGTAAAGTTCATGTTCTTAGAGTGCGGATCATGTTTGAGTTTTAGCAATGTTGAGACTGACCTTTGCAGGCATATTCCACTCAGCCTCTTCCTCGAATTTAACGCATTCATAACACAACGAGTCTCTGTATATTTATTGCTACATGGAGGATTTCGCGCTTAAATTGCGTAAAGATATGATGTTGTCCTAATACATGTTTGGGGTTCTGTAAACGGGACACATCAAACTCTGGCATGGCTTAAGCTGGCTTCCCAAGCACTTCTAGCAGTCAACAGTCTCAACAAATCGTAAAACCCTAGGATTAAAGATTTCTGTCGGATCGAGGCGCACAAGGAAACATGAAATTTCTTCCGTAGAAAGGCAACCTTTGCCTTCGCAAAGCTCGAGAGCACAATTTACCAATCACATGATAGCCTGCCTGTGCCTTCCGACTTTCACTTTCATCCTCACGTCATTCAGAGGTCCATAAACAAAGTGACAGAAAGAGTTAAAGGCCTAGATATCTTCAGCCCATTGTGCCTCGGTGGTAGCACGTACGCCTGTCGTATAATGGTTTGTTCGACAATGTTTGCTCAGATAGTCTCCGACCAACGAATAATATGCGCAGTAGAGATCGATTGTGGCCTACTGAGGCTTGATTACAGGCCGATAAAGATTGCAGACTTCCAAAATCGTACTCGGTGCTGCGTGGAGAAGCAGGGCTCGTCAAGAGATGTTCTGTTGTAGTCTAGCGCTTATGTCAGCCATACCTTCACCTACCTTTCTTCCCCGCCCAATCTCTCCATTCAAATTACCCAACAGTGCCTGTAAATTCACTCCGCTCCCTTGCCTCTTTTGTTATTGTCGCCACTGATTATCATACTCCTCACTCGGTTAGGGCATTTGTCGGCGGCGGTGGAGAACTAGGTCGAGATCAGTATGCGATTTTTCTTCGATGCGGAATGCAACGTAGTCGCGTATATCTAGTCATTGTAACTGGTTCGCGGAGGGAATTAGGTGCCGTTGTGCGGGAGTCGAAATGCGCGTAGCTAGGCCTTAAGGCCCAACCTATCGGCGTCTCCGAGCATTGGCCCATAAAGGAATAGGTGTATGTAGGTTCCCAGCCTACTGCCACCTCAAGCGGGCGCTCGATGCGCTTACTCTCGTGAAACTGGGCAGTTGGTATAAGGTTGCATTTTGGCAGCCCGTCTGTAGGTGGAAGGGTCGGAACGGACGATCATTACATATGCGTAGTACTCGCCCAAGCCCTCGTCGCAATGTTGTTATCGGTATACACCATGTGGAAAATGTTCCATTCGTTTCTGCGTTTCCTGGAGGCCTGAAAGCGTTTTGTGAGACATCTGCAAGGCGTCCAACGGCTAAAGCAGAGAAGGTCTCTTCGGACGTCGGTTTGTCATGAGATCGGCCGCCAATTGGTGGATATTCGGCTCCGGGGACCAATGTCAGAGAAGAACTGTCTGCAACGTTATCAGCTTGCCATGCTGCAAGCAGGGACTGACGCATTCGCAGGGGGATAAATGGGACGCTCGTTGAAGTCCGCAGCGTCTGCCTCTGACGGGCCATGCGATTCTTCTTGCCTTGTACGATCGGAAGCATGCCGATTCGAGTTGGTACCCTTCCATCATGCTCCTCTGCATCTCGCATGGTCATCCTTCAAACCCCCGTCGAGTCCCAAGTGCATACCGGCTAGGTATTCTTGGCTGCGTTGCATTCTTTCCCCGCATATTGTGTTCCTCTGCTGACGTTCTCGAACATAGATTGCCGAGCCGGCCAGATCTTTCGATCTGGAGACGAGATTTTCGTACGCCTCCTCAGGTGATCGAGTTGGAAATCGTATGAGGCGACGCCCTCACCAACATGTGCAAACATGTGGTATTGGATGCTAAGGATGCGAATACGGCAGGCGAGAATGGGTGTCTAGGTGGCTCTGAAGGCATGGAGCACATGATATCGTGGACCGTCTGAACAAGCCCCGGGCCAGTGATGGCGTGAGAAGAGGACGGTCAGAACGGTCGGCGGCGAGCCATTGACCTAGAGTCTTTCTCTTTCGCGTTTGAAGCTATTCTCCATCAGTCATAATTTTCAAGAGGAGACAAGACACTGCGGCTACTTCCGCGACAAACCGGATCGCCCTCCGAGGTCGAAAGTGCACAGCGACACCGCTTCCACAGCAGGTTCCGCCAAAGGTCTTCAATCGGGAAAGTTGACTCGCAGCATCACTGTCATGTCCGAGGCGGCCTTGGAAGTCGGGGACAGAACCCGAGCTCTGAACGTGACCCGGAAGAGATCAGGGGCCGACACGAAATGACCACGGCGTCTTTGTGCCGCATCTCAACAAGTATCGAATGGATTCATGTTCCGTCGGGGAAGGGTTCGTTGTCCTCGGAGTCTTTTAGAACCCTGAGATTTCGATATCGAGTGGACAGTATGTTGGTGTGTAAGATTGAACAATGGGAAGCCGGCATACGTTTCAATATGCTCAAATAAGGAGGATTGGTCATGTTTCCCTTTTCTTGTGGGTCCGAGAATTCGTCAGCACGAACTATTATCGTCATCGATACCGTTGAAGAATTGTCGAAGAAAATAGGAGGGAGCGCGAATCTTTGCAGATGGTCATTGCTTGCGACGGTAAACTTTTGTCCCCGATGACACGCGACGAATCTGGATCACGCAACGTAATCACGAGATCTTGGCCTGAGATTAGAAAGTAACACAGCCTCAAGTTGTCTTAGTCCCAACCACGGTTCAACAGCCGAAGGCGACGGATTATGCCGACAAATCGGCATCCACCCGGATTCTCACGGCACAATTCCACGCCTCTAAGGACCAGAAACAAAAAATCTCGTCACTGTCCACTCAAACCCGACCGAGGCATTGCAGACCGGCATGTCCAAAAGGGAGCAAATATCCCCTTCGATTGCCCCCGACAGGTTCAGGGCAACATTAGCCGATCTTGATCCATCTCCCCCCTGGTTGGCCAGTAGAAAGTCCAATAGGCACTTATCTCAATGGCATCGACTTGGAAGTTCCGTGCATAAGCAAAGACTCATGGCCAAGCCAACGCCACATATCGTGACCAAGGAAACACGAAGCGGAGGCTATGCGCCGTGTGTCACTGTCTGGTGAATCAAGATTTGGAGCTTCCTGTTATCCAACCATCCTACACCGGTCTTTGGCTGTTCCGAAGGCAGGAAGAATGGCGATGCAATGAGTCGGGATAGGAACCTGTTGGCCGCCACCAATGGACTCCACCGCCCAACCTTCGCATCACATGCAGGTAAAGGCCTCACATACAAGAAGAATTTCCATATCAAAATGTTAAACCTTCGCTACCAAGGTTATTGCCGGGCGGCTGGGTCCGTAGTCAGGAGGTGTGTGCGATCGAAGTGGTTGTGCGCCATGTCTCTCTTTGAGTCCCCACACCACCCGCCTCGCTTGCGCAGACCAGCGAAACCTCGCCCAAACTGCGTCTTCTCGTATCCGAAATGTGCAGGCCATGCTCTCCGAGTGAGCTTTTTCAGAGAGTTGAGATAGAGCTTCCAGACTTTGCACGATACGGTGCTTAACAGCAACAGGGATCCCGTCTAGAATCAGTATCACCACCAACATGGGTATATTGTATGGATATACAATTGAGCACTGATATTCTAAGCCCTACACTGGTGCAATCTGTTTGCACCTAATAGGGGACGTTCAGAGCCCGTGCTCAAGCATTTCGTAGGGAACTGGCTTTGCGCTTGGCATGGACCACTGTCATCGGTTCTGAGACGAGCATTGTTCGATCATTGTACGTTGTGACGTGTCGTGCCGAGGGTTCACTATGGAATTCAAAGAGTGAATCATGATATCGTTCCTCACTCAGGTATTTTTTTCAGGGATTTGTGACCTAGTACTTGTAAATGCAGCCACCAGGTCGTGCCAACTTCATAGTGGTATCGGATGACACAGAACATTTACCATGAACTCGATGCGTTCAACCAGTCATGCCAAGTGCTACTATCATTGCGACTTGATACTGTTTTCGGAGGTTCAACTTGTTGCCAGTATTAGTACCTGTAGATTTGATAGCTGAATGTAGCACTGCAACAGGTGATTGATATAGAGCATGTTCGAAGCGCAGTCGACTTCCAGACCACCAGGCATTCATGAAATAAATAATGATGCAAAGACATTTTTGCTGTTCACGTCTTCAGAGGGTAACGATGATTCGTGAAGCGATGCTCTCCATTGAATGGGCGAGAATTTACTGGCGGCCCGGATGCCACGAACATCACCTCATGCAGCAACATGGGACTCAGTATTGTGCGCCATCATAGATGGCTCCAAAGGTAAAAGCGGTGAGAAGCGTTGACACGCAGCCCACTAAAGGGACTGCCAAGGTGACATGGAAATATTTTGACCCTGTCGCGTGGTATCGCACTTGACCTCTTCTCCAATCGATTCAGCGGCCACTCGTGAGCTAGACGCACCATGAAGCCGGGACATTTTCCATGGGCGTCCGCGAAGGCAAGCATAACGCTGCCACTGACAGGAAAATAGGAAATTCCGAGGGGCGGGGGGCGACAGCGGAGCCAGCACACGATGCCTTACTGGGGATTGGTTACGCGGCGACTGGTGTGTTGCGTACAGCAATTTTCATCGTGAAGGTTTGCACCACACTTCTCCCAGGCAGGTTTAGAACTAATGCCACCATGATATGGCAAGTCACTCTCAAGCGCAGACCGCACACGCACCCACATCAATGCGGAGAATTTGGATATCTATTCAGATGTAAGCAGAATCAGCGACCGGCGCTCACAAAAAGAGTTGATGACGCTCAAATTGTTCTTTGAAATGATTTGCATGGTGGCATTGACGAGGTACGTATACGAGACCCACTCTCACTTCATTTGTCGGAAAATTTACAGGAGGGAAAGGGAAAAGACACTAAGGTAAACGGGTGGTAAGAACCCCACCAAATGACGGTCAGCAGACCGATCCAACACATCAAATCAAAGGCGCATAATCGGCTTACCCCACGTTGATAGCGAGCAACTGATCGGCTTCCGCAATAAGGCATACGTGAACAGCTGCTGTAAGCACGTCTGGACTTCGCCGCTAATTGCTGACTGCGGGGCAAACTAGATGAAGGAATTTGAGGGGATGTGCGGCACGGATCAGATCGTAAGCTGCCCAGTGCCAATCGCAAACATGACGCCAAAATTAGTCGGTATCGTATGCATTCTCCAGTCTCAAAGAACAGGTGGAGCGGACCGGGTCGGTGACTCTGTGCGACCATCCAAGGAGCTCCAGTTTCTTCAAGGATCCCCGCTGGGCACCGAGGGGAAGCTTGCCGGATTCTTCAGCCTTTCCCTATTCCGCTTCGCAATTTCAGCGTTCCGGATGCGGTCAAGTCGCATTTGATAGAAACTCCTATGGTAGTCAGCGAGTAGAATAACACATATGGAGCAGTAGAACGACAAGCTTCTTCACCCAAGGACATCTTACTTGTTTAGTGAATAGATGCGTGGCCCTCCAGAGGACGACGCTGGATCATCTTTGGACATTGAGAGTTCCAAGATCTTTACGTGAAGTCAGCTATGGAACGTCGTGATGTTGACGGGTCTATCAGTCTTACCTTATCATCTTTCGCTTTCTCATCCCTCTTGTCATCCTCGTCATCTTGCTTTTTCGAGTACTTGTCCTTGTCTTTGTCCTTCTTTTGTTCCTTGCGTTTTTCAAGCTTCCGTTTCTGCTTCTCTTCGTACTCCTTTTTCACGGCCTCGACCTCCCGATCCAATTGCTCCTTTCGTTTTCGGGCAGCTGCCGCTGCAACCTCATCTGCATCGGGCTGGCAGAATTTACTATCCTGTAGGTGCCCGACACAAATATAAAAGAAGTCCTACCAGATATTAAGTCTCGGGCACAGAAGCATCGTTCCTAGGGGCCCTACCTTGTTGTCCGGGGTCACGAGAACGCTGGTGGACGGTTTGTTGCAGATCCAGCAGGCCTTTGCCGAACCTTCCGCAACGCGCCGATGATGGAAAACATTTTGCAGGGACATTTGCAAGCGATTTCACCTCACACCGTTTTCGGTATGTGATATGGAAGGGTGGACCCGCGTAGTGAATGGTGATTCCAATGAAATGGTACGATGTTGGCATGGCGGCAAAGCGCCGGTCGGCTGACGTAATCAGCACACCTTTCGTTAGAGGTAGACTTGCTTAACACTTTGGAAATGTAACGTTTTACAACACTTCCTAGAAAAGGACCCATCGCTTTTAGCATATAAATTCCTCTTTGATGTGTGTGTCCTTTCTCAGATGTGTCCTTTCTCTGATTACGGAACGTCGTTGATTTAAGGGCCTGGTAAGGCTGAAGCCACAATGCCAAGCTTCTAGCACGCACTAGGGTGTTCTCGGCTAGCTTTGCCAGCGTTATGACATCCTGAGATCCACTGTGACTCGATCATTTCTCATTTGGCCCCCCGTGCCCCCCTACCAGACGAGCCAACATCACATGTCGCTTGCCTGGTCCAAGCTGGTAATCACTAAGGGGACACCCTTAAGATCGCTACGTCTACGGTTGGTATATCGCAAACTGCAACCCTGGGTTCACCAAGAAAATTGTTAGCTTCCTTCCCTTCGATACTGATTCCCAAGATTGACAGAGTATATTAGATAGTGACTTGAGCGTTTCTGAAAGGACAAGCAACACTTCAGACATGACAGAAATTACACCTGCGCTAAGATACGTCGATGTTGGTCCGCAAATCTGCCTCGTCTGACCAAACTTCGATTAACCTGAATCACAGATTGGCATCAACCTCGGAGATCCAGTCTTCCGGGGAAAGTACCACGGCACTCGGAGACATGACGATGATTTGGACGATGTCATTGAACGCGCCAAGGAGGCGGGATGCAAAAAGTTTATGGTGACAGGCTCCGATCTCAAGGAATCGGAACATGCGGTCGACATAGCAAAATCACATCGTAAGCCATGCAAAGCTCTTTTACTGTACCAAAGTATCTTACCTCTCCACTTACAGCGGGATTATGCTACGCCACAGTTGGTGTACACCCATGCTCCGCGAAGCACTTCGACACATTTCATGGCGGTCCCTCTGCTCTTCTCGCGGCGATTCGTGACCTAGCCATCAAAACGAAAGAATCTGGGGAGACCGTTGCATTCGGGGAGATCGGGCTCGACTATGACCGTTTGTTATTGACTCCGAAGGACCAACAGCTCAAGTATTTCGAGGCTCAACTAGAAATCGCGGTTGAGGTGCAGCTTCCGCTCTTCCTACATTCGCGCGCCGCAAGCGAAGACTTCGAGCATCTACTCGCAGCTAAGCTCCCAAAACTACCCAAGAAAGGCTTGGTCCACAGCTTCACTGGAACAGTCGAAGAAATGCAACGTATAGTGGGACTGGGACTTGACGTTGGGGTCAATGGATGCAGCATGAAGAGTAATGATCCACCCTCTTGTGGCCGGTACGATCCTAGCTAATTTGCTCTATAGCGGAAGAAAACATCGAGGTAGTTAGACAAATTCCACTCGAGCACTTGCAGATAGAGACAGATGGACCTTGGGTAGGACATTCAAAGATACGCAGAGAGCTGGTCATCTGATATCATTCTAGTGCGAGATGCGTCCGAGCCATGCCTCTGCGAAGTATCTCAAAGACGCCCCGGCTCTTCCTAAAGCCGTAAAGAAGGAAAAATGGGCTAAGGGAATGATGGTCAAGGGGAGAAACGAGCCGGCAACAATCCCACATGTCGCTCACGCCATAGCCAATGTCAAGGAAATACCCGTAGAAGAAGTGTGTGAGGCGTAAGTAATCCTGTTGAGTCCCCTAGTTCCCCACCACTAATGAGTTGTAGTGCTTGGCGTAACTCGATTAGAATGTTTGGACTTGGGGAGGTGGTTGAATGAGATCACGAAGGACAGAATACCAAAGACCTTCGTGGGCTGACATTGAAACTCAATTTGAAGCGTCATAACTCGACTCAATCATAAACGCACGATATGATTTCCTGCTAAACCTCAGCTATTGGTCATTGCACATAGAATTGTTGGCGAAGTGAGCGACAATATCGCGAGAGTCATAGCAGTACATGAGACACTAATAGGCGGCTTGAAGTGCGCCCATATCGCCTTGCTTGAGTCGCTTCCTTGAATGATGAGTGAAGACATCAATATCACTGCTGAAAGACCCTTAGCGAATTTATCCTCCAGTAGCTTTCGCTAAAAGCGGCCGGATCCTTTTCGACATACTCTGCGAGAGTATTGGCTAATACCTTGCTGTCAATTGTTGTTAGCTATTTGATTAGTTCTTGCGTATCCTTGCCGGGATAGAGCGGTGCAGGTCCATACCAAGCCGGGTAGCCATCCCATTTGCCTCCAGCCCAGTCCCCACAAAATGTGGTATCAAAAACGAACTGCATATCGGCAAGTGTCTCTCGATATTACATTCGCCTGCGAAGTTTGCTTGCGGTATTCCCCAGTTCTTCGGATTTGGAGAATTTCCCCCAATGTCTGACGGCGTAGTTGAGCGAGAAAAAGACCAAATCTTAATCGAAGAGGAGGTCCATTCCATAGCGTAGTCTCCGCCGCCCGCTTCGTTAAAAGGTGTACCGAAGGAGGTGGATATGGTAGATTCGATACTGCATCCGGCGTTTCAGTCTTGACCAGGTGCGTGGATGAAGCAGTTTTTAGTAATGACTTTATCGAGAAGGTCAGAGCCGGATATCGAACAGCCGTTACTGGTATATAGAGACATTGTATTGATTGCATTGGTGTGTATTCCTGGACGATGAGATTAGTAAGAGGTAATATCCTCGATTGCTCGACGAGCACCTTCGATTATGTCTAGGACATCATGTTAGCCATAGCACGGATCAATAGCCCTTGAAAGACATCCGTACCAATTTCTCCATTCTCTGGCCATGTCTTGCCTGGTCCATAGAGCCACCAGCTTGGCCAAGCACCTATCGATTATAAGCTTCGTCGTTTCCACAAGCACGAGGTGGGTACGAACCACAAGTGCTCGAAGGTATATGCGCCAGATCCAGGACAAAGAGCTCGTGGTTATACCTCTTCCGGCCCTCCAGGCGGACGCTGGCCCTCCCACCTGGAGCCTCATTTTAGAATCCACGCCGATATAGACAGTAGATCCAGATACTGAGACGAGGCCCTGGGATTGAGCCTCTTCTTGATCGAGATACCTATACAAAAGGTCAATTGATGATATGTACAGCGTGATACAGGAGTATTGGTCGTACTTCACAAAACCATTCGTGGGGTCCCTGCTTGTCTAGAAATTGAAGTTTGAAAAGAAAGAGGAGCCAGACAAAGTGGGACAAGAGATACACAGGCGAAGCAGTGACAGGGAAGACCACCGACGTGAGCGGTAGGGTTGCGAACAACCGGTATAGTGAGTGCATCCTGAGAGCCTAGGGAGTGGAAGGGCGCAGTACGGTCGATGTTGACCGTAGAAATTGAAAATTTGCTAAGGTTCGGGCTGAGAGTTTGGAAGGAGAGGGCTGGATTTCGGGAAGGAGCGAGATTAGAGAAGGCTACATGTGTGATAACGACCCGGTGATTCCTTGTAAACTTATACTATAGGTATTCCTATCCTCAATTGTGGGGTCGATGCATCCCATGCGGCAAGGCTGTGAGCCCTGCCATGAGTAATACCTGTAAATTCTCAAATTATAGGCCTGCTGGTGGCGAAATCCGGAATAGAGCCCAACATCTCATACTAGATAAGGCAATTCTCCTGTGTCGATGTATTGGTCAAAATATATGACTCTGGAGGGATATTTAATGTAAATTAGACAGCGTGTGCACCTCGTTGGCCATAATTCGAGGCGGGCCTGGAGGATTTCCCCGCCTTAGGGATACAATACGTTTCCGCAGATATGTAGCCCATTACACAAGCTAATATGAAGTATGTATGGAAGGATTTTCGTTTTGATCCGAAACAAAGGCATGAGTCAAGTATTCGCCGCCTAGCCCAAGAGCAATGCCGCCTCCGGTAAACCAGCAACCATTCTTGAACCACCACCAACAATTCTTCACGTCCTTCAAATTCACCCTCCAAATCATAACACCTAGGGTGAGGGCCGCACTACCGCAAGAGCCTACAAAAAACACGGGACCCATTCCGGCAGCTACCCCTGTTGCGGCCAACAGTCCGACCTGAACGACGGCGAGCCCAGTCAAGACCGACTTTGTCTCCTTGTCATGCTTCAGTGCGATGCTCTTGATACCGGCCTTTGCGTCGTCCTTGATATCCATATGGGCATATATCATGTCGTACATGACAGTCCAAGCAACGCTACTCGAGTACAAACACGCTGCAGCGACAATCGCGGCTTGGTTTGAGAGGAGATCAACCCCGAGGGCGGGGAAACCCATGATTGCGCCCCAGGAGAAGGTGAGCCCAAGGACAAATTGAGGGTAGTTGGTGACCCGCTTGGCCAGAGGGTAGGTGGCTACAAATAACAGCGATGGCGTGGCGTACCAGAAACATTCGAAGGGTAATGATAGAAGTACCCCTAGCCCGGTGAGCAGTTGGGCTCCAGTAAAGACAATAGCCGCTCGTGGACTTAGAGCCCTCCTCGCAATTGGCCTCAGCCTCGTTCGCTCGACATACGGATCGAGATTACGGTCCCACAGGTCGTTAATGGTGCAACCGGCTCCACGCATGACCAAAGCCCCTGAGAAGAACAATGCCGTGGTGCTGAGGACAGCGGTCGGGGTGGCGATGGGAGTGGACATGGCTGCGGCGACAAACGTGCTAAATAGGCATGGGAAGAAGAGGTAGTACGTTCCAGTCGGCTTGTCCAATCTTATAAGCTCGGCGTAGGGGACGACTGGTGCAGGGAGGTAGGAGAGAAGACCTGTTTGGGGAGGTTCGTATGCCGGGAAAGAAGCTGAGGAAACATCTCGCGATGCTGCCACTACTCTAGTTGACGATGCTCGAATGCTAGGTGCGGATCTAGCTTCTCCAGCTGTTGCAAAATATGGGGAGACACGTGGGCGAATGGAATCTGGCCGCCCCTTTACTGGTTGGTGCCCGCGACCCACGACATGACTTCTCCATGCGCGGGCCGTTGGCACGAAGTGGTGACGGCGAAAGCCAAAGGCCCTGACCGAGGCCTGCAAAAAGGCATGCGAAGGCCGATAGGGCGGAAGGACGTGTCGTGCAATCATTATGGGGGTCGTAAGAAGCGATCGATTGGGGCACGGCACGATACGTGGTTCATGGGTGTGCCATGATTGGGAGAGGGTGATTGCTGAATCAGCAGGATGAAAGTCTCGAACTTCTCGAGGCGCGAGTGAGATGAACTTGGTGGTGAGCAGCAGGGTGGGTTAGGTGAGTTCTAGCCTTGTCGTCCCGAGTTCGGGATGCCGGTGCCGAGATGGTCCGTGCCGTACCGGATCACGTGCCGAAGGAGAGGTGGCTGGGCGGCGAGGTACCTGACCTGACGTACCTGGGCAGCTTTCTGGCCATGGCGTCGCCAATTTGCCCGCCCATAACCAAAACTCGCTCCTCAAAGCCCACACGGTCGATGCGCTCGACCCGCCGCCAACATGCCCGCCGCACGGCCACGGGCGTCGTTCGAGTCCATTCCTCCCGACTTTGACGTGCGCACGTTTGTGGAAACGGCCGACAATTTCCAGTATGTCGACCGCATCTCGTATGAGATGCTCGCCAACAACGGCGTCGAGCAGTTCGAGAAGCTCGTTCTCCTCCATGTCATCATCGGCGGCAAGCCACTGGTCATCGACGGCTTTGAGGAGTTGCTGGATCCGTGGACCTTCACGCCTCACTGGCTGCGCGACAACCACGGCGAAAAGGGTAAGCTTCAGCTTCAGCTTCAGCTTTAGTCTCTGTGTGCGACCGATGGCCAGCGCTGACGCGAAGCTGCAGTGGAGAACGCGCGCAACCTCACGTCCAAGGAAAACATACCACTTACCATCAAACACTACCTCAAGCACATGGGCAAGCTCACAGACCAGTTCTTCGATGAGCCGGAGCGCTACAGGGACAAGACGCGACAGCGCATCTATCTCAAGGACATTGATTGCCCACCGGTATGGCAAGACAAGCTCAAGGAGCACATCCCCCCAGGTCTCTTCTACCTCAACGAGAGCACCGGCGAGATAGGCGGACCCGGTGCCATGGACGAAGCTGGAGGACGAAAAGGCCGCGAGATTGCCCGGGCCGGGGACCTCATGAGTAGCCTCCCGCCCGAGATGCGCGCCGACAATCTCATGTGCTACATTGGCCATGAGGGCACATACACTCCAGCACATCGGGAGATGTGCGCCTCCTTGGGCCAGAACATCATGGTGAACGCATCGAGCAACATTAGCGAAGAAGGAAAGCCCGAACGCCCCGGCTCGTCAATCTGGTTCATGACAGAGACCAAGGATCGACAGGTAGTGTCCGAGTACTGGCTGTCGGTCTTGGGCCATGACATCGAGGTCGAAAATCATTTCGCCCAACTTATTGCCTGGAAAAAGGCTCCCTTCAAGACATACGTTGTGGAGCAGCGGCCTGGCGACTTTATCCTCATTCCTCCACTTGCCCCGCATCAAGTCTGGAATCGCGGCACCCGGACCATGAAGATCGCTTGGAATCGCACGACCGTGGAAACCTTGGAACATGCCATTTCCGAAGCCCTACCCAATTCTCGCATTGTCTGCCGTGATGAGCAGTACAAGAACAAGGCCATCATCTACTATACTCTGCTCAAATATTCCAATTTGATCAAGGCCACCCGAAGTCAGGTTGAGCTCGGTGGGGAACAGGCAGAAGCCATTCAGAGATCTGTCAAGGTTCGGCAGGTGCAACGAGACTTCAAGCGGTTGTACGATCTTTACAAGGATATTCTTTTGTCAGAGATGTTTGCGCCCGACACCCGGGAACACTGCGATTTCATTCCATACGACAGCAACGTTACCTGTGCTTATTGCCGGTGTAACATCTTCAACCGATTTATGACCTGTAAGTCTTGTGTCTTGGGACTTGGCACAGAGACGGAAGAGCCATATGATGTTTGCATGGATTGCTATTGTATAGGCCGAAGCTGCGCGTGTCAATCTCAGTATACCTGGGTTGAGCAGTGGAAATGGAAAGACCTTATACACAAATGCGAGGAATGGCGGGCCCAGATAATCGACATTGAAGGCCGCATGACGGAAAAGACCCCGCTATCGCTGCAGGAAGAACGACGATACCTAGGCAAGAAGACACTGGCCCAGGTCTGTCAAGAGCAGCTCAAAATCCGTCCTTTTGTTGATGTCACAAACCCGCAACCCGAAGACCCGGATTCCGACGGCGAAGAAATACAAGTCAACGATGACGGCACGGTGAAGAAAATGGTCAAGAAGCGCTCTAAGCAATGGCTTAGCAGTCACAAGTCCTGTCACTTCTGTCTACATCGGCACCCGATGTGGAAAATGGCCACGTGCTCGAACTGCGATCTATCGTATTGTTATGGTACTCTCTTCCGAGCCCATGATATGATGCCACTCATCATTATGGAAAATCCGAACTGGAAGTGTCCACACTGCAGGCGAGTGTGTAACACCGGTGCATGTCGGCGCGACCCTCGTCAACATCCTTACGAGCCTAAAGGCACCCTCTTAGGACATGACACGAAGAAAGTGGCTGATGTTCGCTCGGTGGAATGTCTTGTAGACTTCAGCGTGTCCAACCTTAACTGGCTTCGGGAAGACGAGATGGGACAAAACAGTGGCCGACTACAGCGGCGACGTGATGAAGCTGAGCGAGCGAAACAGGACGATCCGCTCTTTGACGACCGCTACATGGACGAGGATCACCATCACATGAACCGCGGAATTGAGTACTCTCCTATTGAGGATTCATATGCCGGTGTCAATGACTCCTTCATTGATCCGGCCCTTCGTGGTGACATGACGAACATAGAACCTGGTTCATCGCGCCAACGTTGTGTTGAGCCCTCCTCCGTGATTTATGGCGGATACAACGAGGATACGGTAATGCACGACAATGATTTCGGTTCATACTATCCAGAACCCGACCTCAACGGCGAAATCCCACGCTTAGGGAAGAAGCGTGGCCGAGATGATGGCGACGACGACAAAAAGAACATCCGACGCGTCGGCAAGAAGAAGAAACAAAAGAAGAAGGACGGAGTTGACCAACCTGCCCTGCCAAAAAACCCTTCAGGAAAGCAATACCAGAAAGAAGTTCATCGGAAACTGCTTGAGGACGCCAAGAAGGAAGGTCGCTTCATTCTTGTCGCAGCTAGAATGAAAGGAAAATCGAAGATCGTCAAGTTGTCACTTGGCAGCGGCTTTCTGGGACAGTTCAGAGACCAGCCTGCACCTGAGCACCCGGAAGTTGCACGCATACAACCGGAGGGGTCAACTCTTGATACCCGATCCATTCTCCAAAGCGATGTGTTACCTGCCACAAATGGTGCGAACAAGCCCGGCCCGAAACCCAAGCCTCTCAACACGTTCCGGTATCGGGTAGAAGATGATGAGACCTTTTCCACGAGGAAGCGAAATCCGGAAATTAGCAATGCACCTGGTGACGGGAAACGGACCCGGAAGTCGCGATTTGAAGAAGTCACGCTTGACAGTGATGAAGAAGAGAACGAGGATGATGGAGTGGAGTACCATCCCTCTGGGAGATCGAAAGGACGAGCATCAACCTGGCTTGTGCGAAAGAACCAAGGAGAAGACTATTTGCCAATTGAGCTGCCCACTAATTTCAGAGATGGAGATGTAAATTCAAATCGTGGGAAGAATCGCGCACGAGATCGAGAGCGGAGGAAGACGATGCCCGTCAAACCGAAGGCCCAGATTGGACCACCAGGCAATCGACCAGATAGTAAAAGCACGGGCAACATGCCGGATGAAGACGGCATCCACGAAGAAGATGATCAAAATGATCCCGCTCTTATAGTTGCTCAGTCTGCAGCCGCCGCGCTTGAGAGCTCCCAGAAGGCAGAAGCAGAAAAGGAGCCAGCGAGAGAAGCCGAAAGGGGAAAGGGTAGGGAGGCTGAGAGGGCAAGGGCCAGAGTGGCAGCCAGGGAAGCTAAAGAGAATATGAGGGCCAAGATGGCAATCGAAAGGGCGGATGAATCCGACGAACCATCTCTCAAAGGCTTCATCGATGACTATGCCGCGGAAGATGAGCCTCTATTTGATGATTTGGAGCCCACCCCCAAATCGTCTCCCATCGCTGCTCGACCTGGTCCAGTCTCGTCTGGGAGCTCTATCCTCGCTCGTCAAGGTACGACGGGTAGGAAAATCAAGATCGTATCCGCCAACCGATCCAACGGTGCCGCTTATGCTGGGCCATCTACCAAGTCAACCACCACAACCACTATTACTGCTCCAGTTTCAGCCTTCACGACGGTCTATAAAGGGAGAGCTAATCCCGGAGCGCTCGAGCTTTCAGATGCATCTGGCAGCGATAGCGAGGACGAGATCCCTGCAAAGGCTCCTGTCGACATGCCAATGGGTCGCGCAAGCCTCGGGAGCATTCGTGGGTCTATTCGTAGCAGAGGGAGAGGTAGAGGGAGGGGAAGGCCGCGGAAGAGCACCTGAAGAGCATTGGGGAAAGTTTGGCTTATAGTTTGGCTCCTTCTTTAGTCATGTGGAGGTAGTTTTTGGGTTGTTAACTGGTCGTTTACGGGTGTCCTCCTGAAACGCTCCTGTAAGGATTGAGTATTTAAATCTGCGGTGTGCCAGGGCCGTGCACATTGTGAACGATGCTCGGTGGCTATCATAGTGTTTCCTGATGAGTTAAATACCATTGGTTCTTGATTATTTTTCTGTGTGAGACTGAGCAGTAGTGAATAGTGAAAAGGTCTGCTCGAAACTATTGTCTCGAAAGTTTACCGCGAGCAATGGTGAAGGCTGGCCTGGCGACATCAGTGGGCAACAACATCGCAATGTTCTTGACGAGAAAACTGCTGACAAGTTATCCGGGAGCAGTATGCGCTGTGCACGGCCCTATTACGTCACGTGAACGCGCGACCAGCCTTACTTCCAAGGTTCCTAACTCATCAAGTCCTACACGCGAAACATCTAATATCCAGAATCCATCAATAAGAACGTCATGCCATCCCTCACTCCGAACCTCATCACTCTTGACGCTTTCAACGAATATTTAGCGCAATATCCCGCTTCTGTTCCAGAGAAGTTACGCGATCTAGATAGGATCCGTTACGACTCGGTCCCTGTGAAGATTGCCGAGAGAAACCAGAACGGCGGCGCGTATATGACAAAAGATGAAGTTGCGCAGTTAGTGGAGTGGAAAGTGTACGAATGATTTATGGACTTCCGTAAGGTAGAATCCACGACTGACACGACACAGCAAGCACGGGACGTTTCGCCCCAAGCTCCTGCAGCTCGTTCAATCCAACCCAGCGGATCAAGTCGGGAATACGACCCGACAAGCCTTCGCCGAACTGGACACGCAGAACCCATTGCCCGCTTTGAAAACCCTCACGCAGCTGAAAGGCATTGGTCCTGCCACGGCATCGTTGCTACTCTCTGTTTTCGCGGCTGAAGATGTTCCTTTTTTCTCAGACGAGCTTCTCAGATGGTGTATGTGGGACGAGGGCGAGGGCTGGAAGAGGAAGATTAAGTATGATATCAAAGAGTATGCAGAGTTGGCTGAGAGGATTCGGGAGGTGAGGAAGAGATTGGATGTGAGCGCAGTGGAGATGGAGAGGGTGGCATGGGTGCTTGGAAGGAATGGCGTCGATATGCCAGCTGGGTCAGCGGAGGGTGTGCACGTCAAGAAGACCATGGACAAGGAGTCTAACGATAAGAAAACGAAGATGGAGAAGTTGAGAAAGGCTGCCTTGGGCCGGAAAAAGGGTGTCAAGAGGAAGACGAGCGAGGTAGATGCGTCACTGACGGGTGTACGAAGAAGTAGTCGAAGGACAACCAGTACCAAGGCACATGGATGAGGCATTTTTCAGGTGGAGAAACGTGACATGCGGGTTTTACTATCAAGACCTTGGTACTCAAGCTCCCACACCCATTGCTTGTGCAGCAGACTTCCCAGGATATGAAATCGTACACCGTGACCAAAACGCCCACACCGATGTAGGTCCCACCTGACACCACCACTTAGAGAAAAATGAAACATTGCACATAATTACACGAGTTGGAACTCAAAGTGCGACACCATGCTCGTGCAGATGCTGCTTCACAAGAAGCAGCTAGGCATCCCATTCCCGACATCAGGCATTTTCACACTCCCGGAACTGCCCCCTTCGTTTTCATCCTCCCTGATCTTACAGCGCCCTGTGTGACTCCTGATTCCCCTGTCATCCAACCCGGCATTTTCTCACCGTCGACAACGCCAGTTTCAACAAGCTGCCTAACCCCAGCAAATACATGTGAGCCTGAGAAGGCAATGCGTACATCTGGCACCCATACATCCGCACGTTCACTCTCTATGTCTTCCATGTCTTCGGCTGTCCGATCGAGAAGGGAAGGTCGGCCTTTGCGAGTCTGTTTTCCGCCTGAGTTACTTATCTCCGAAGTGTCAACATCTGCTTGGGCACCAGGGCCGTGGGGAATAGCCGGGAAGGGGTCGTCGATGCGGACTTCGAAGTGTTCAACACCTTGGCCGTCATTTGGCTTCGCCGAGCTTCCGAAACGGCCTTCAGCGACCCTCCTTCGCCTTTTGGTTTCTGGCGTTTCTGTATTGTCAACCACACGTCTAGGACGCCCCGGTCCAACCCGGATACTCGACACTGCCATCTCATTCTCCAAAGATCCACTCGCCTCTTGGCTAGCCCGAGGTGCGGTAACGAAGTCCAGCGCGTTCTGATTGAAGCTGTGATCTGCAAAGATACTCCAGCCTCCCGCCGCAGCGTTGGTCTTGCCTGGGCCGCGGTAAGTGAGAAGAGCACTCAGAGAGCGGGCCGAGAAGCTTGTGCCTTGCAGCTGATATCGCGCCGATGGTCTCGAGAAAGCCTTGGGTATGGATTGGAGCACCACATCGCGGAGATGTCGGCCTTCGTCGCCCACAGCCTGACCCAGGTGGGTAGACAAGGAGACGAAGACAAAGGGGGAGCCATTGGGCCATATGAAGAAGACGGCCTTAGCACCGTCGGGCCCGTTGGTGTCTGCGGCAAGGGAGGCCTCGGTGCTATATGGCGAATCGTGGACATAGACGCGGAGAATAGTCATGGGCAGGGTCTTGATGCGGGTAATGAAGAAATGCGATTTCATCAGCGGCACCAGCTCCTTTGCTAGATTCATCATAAAGGTCTGGGCCTGGAAACGCGGCAGGTGCTCCGACTCATTCGTGACTTCCATGTCGGTTTCGGGCAGCTTGGGATTACGGACCTTAGCCAGCCGCTTGGCGGTCCAGCGCAGCGCTCCGGGATGCTCGAGGAGATGCTGGATCTCAGCGGTTGCGAGCTGGTACATGGAGATACCCAGCCTCCAGTCGCCCTCGAGAATGCGGTCCACGACCTCTTTTCGACCGCCCTTGCGGGCGGCTAGTTCCTTGTACACCTCTTGCAGCTCCTCGTAGCTATGTGCGGGCTCGTACATTTGGCGGTCGGGGTCCACGTCGGGGTCCTCGTCGGCGGCCAGGTACGGCCTGCAGAAGTCGCGGCTCTTCTTGGACAACCATTGGTGCACCAGCGATATCAGCGCGAGGCGGGAGAGCTTGGAGAAGGTACGGACGACCTCACGGTGGGTGACGGGGAGCTTGTAGCTGTGCGGGACGTTTTTGTAGTCGGGGAGCGCGAGACTTGCGAGACCTGCGAGACCTGGGGTGGGCGCCATAGTGGGGGATGAAATGGAATGAATTACATCGAGTGCGCTGGGCGGAACTGTAGAATCAAGTGTGCGGTGCGGTGCATTGTTTATGGTGTTGCTATGTGGCCCGTTATCGATAAGTTGAGAACGCGGTCGAGTAGCCGGAGACGCGACGGGGATGTAGGTGGTGGGTGCGCATCGGGCCGACCTCACTCACGTGCGCGCGATGAACTAATTCTTTTGTGAAAGCTCACAGGATCGGGCACAACCACCCGTGTGAGTGCTGGGTCCTTTCGCACCAATGCACTGAACAAGAAGAGCGCTCGTCCATGTGAGCAGAATGTGCTGATCACGTGCTCGCATTGACGTGAAGTCCACAGGTGAACCTTGAAGCGATCCAGTTGGAGGTCCGGTTCGGATGGCTGCCCTGGGCCTAGCCCCGCGATGCGGCTGAAGCTCGGGGAGTTTCTGTGTGACCACCTGTGCCACTGACCAGCCAGGCGGAACAAAGCCGACCTCATCAGTCACCTCACAGTCAGTCCTGTGCTCACCGGGTCAACTGCTTGACCGCGGCATCTGTTCAGCCGAAGACCACACACATTCGTGATCAATTGCTGCACCAACCTCCTGCATCGGCCATCCATCAGCGGCCGCCCGCGAGAAGCGCGCCTCTAAATTGCTGGCCAACTGCCGCTGGGTATACGGTGCCGAGTTGAGCGTTGAAAGTGGAAAGCCGCCGTCGGCGGGGCTAGTAGGGCTGCTTTGCAAGCAAAAACCATCAGCCCGCCCACGCCCGCGCCCGTTCACGGCACACGGCGCCGGCCAAGCAAATCTGGTCTGCCCACACGCCCTTGACACTGACACTGCTCTCTTCTCCAACCTCCCCTCTCACCCGACTGCAACACCAACACATCTCTCTTATCGTGCGACCTCGACTGCGACTCCGATTCCCGTTTCGACTTCGACGTCGCCCCGCGCGATTGTCCGCCTGCAACCCGCTTCCATATCCTCGTCCCCGGGACCGCATTACTCATCTTGACGCAACCAGTGCCACTCTTCGTCTATTACCCGGACACAAACACCAACAGTGCCCACCGCACGATATTCCAAATCGCCCCAACCTGGACGCTGAATAGTCTCTCACCACTGGCATTGACCTCCTCATGTCAGGGTACAACGGGCGTCGGGGGCCCAACGTGTCCCAGTACGTGGCCGGCCTAAACATCCCCACGGCGAACCTAGACCATCTCGCCGAGCCGCTCAATCTCGAGGAGGACCTCGCACTCTTCTCCAACTCGGACTTCATCGATTGGGACGCTGGCACCGCCGAGTTCGACCCGCAGTCGCTGGAATTTAACATCGACGTTGACCAACCGCAGCCGGCCGCCGAGCCGAACCGCGTGCCGCCGACCAAAAAGCCGAAGCTCAACACCACGGGGCCCGCGGCGACGGATCCCAAGATGGACTTCAGTCTCGATGGTAAGTGCTGTCGCTGTTTAATTGTGTTCGTTCCGTTCTTGTTATTCTTCCGCTGCCTCTCTTGTTGGTCTTGCACGACCCCGGTCACGCCCTCCCCCGCGCGTCCAACGGACGATCTGCTGGGGCTGCTGCGCGCCTGTACCCCGCCAAACAGCCGGCTGCTTTGCACCACCAACCCTACCCTATGCAGCCATTGGCACGCGCGGCTTCACTGCATCCCGTTTCACGGGCCACCTGCATCGGTCCAGCGAGCATGACAGCGCTCAGGCAGATAGCTGAAGATCGCCTCAAGAGCACGCAATTGCCCGTGATGCCCGCAACCGACGGCTGCTCTGCGGCCTGCTCGTCCCCGGAGCACACTCTCACCCCTCTCCTTCTCGCCGACCATGACTAACTTCGACGCATTCTCAGGCGACTTCCAGTTTGCCGACTTCTCGGGCTTCCAGCACACCATTGTCGATGCGACTATCCCAAGCCTGCCTCGCGGCCAACAGCACGCTTCATTCCCTGCTGCGCCCAACTTCGCCTCGCCTGTGACGAGCTCGGTGTCTCCTTTGACGCCACAGTTCGACCACACTGGTAAGAAGCGCAAACTCTCTAATGGGGATGCGGACAGCCAACAGGCAATAGATGAAGCCGCCCGCGTCGCAGCCGAAGAGGACAAACGCCGTCGCAACACAGCTGCCAGCGCACGCTTTCGCGTCAAGAAGAAGCAGCGCGAGCAGGCCCTGGAGAAGACGGCCAAGGAAATGACAGAGCGCGTCAACCTCCTGGAGAACAGGATCCAGCAGCTGGAGACAGAGAATACATGGCTGAAGGGGCTCATCACGGAGAAGAATGGGGGCAAGGCGAGTGCGTCCGACATCAGCGCCATGTTGAAGAAGCGTGAGGAAGGAAACACGTCTGGCGATCGGAGTACCGGCAACCGAACGGATGGCGTGGGAACTGAGGCCAAGGGTTCAAAGGCGTAGGCCAAATTCTCTGCCCCCCTTTTTTCATTCCTTCTTTGGGAACGCTTCAGGTTCGTCGGCCAGGTTCCCGTAGCCCTTCTTCTCTTCTGCCTTGCATCACATTTGTGGACGGGCGGGTGCTTGAATGTGGATGAGCGATGATGCATGTGTGCTATGCTCATGAAGAAATGAGGTGCTGGTTGGCTTGGTCATTTCTTCGAATGAATATTGTATAACTGTTCAAACCGCTCTTGCTAGTGATGCCACCAATGTGTTCAACCAATTCGTCCTGGAAGAATATGCCCGTGGGTCATGGACGCAATGCGGGAATCACCTGGTATATGTATGCGTAAATGCACAACTTTTCCCACTAAAAATAAGTCGACATCGGAGAACATATACACAGAAAGAGGTTCGTCAGACGCCAGGCACCAAGCCGATGCATGCAGGTCGCAGAGTGTCTTATCCAATTCCTCCATGCCCGCAGGCTCACCCGACTCTTCCTTCCGATTTCGGTGCGGGGGTGGCACGCACAAGAGATTTGTCATTCTACACGCCTACCCAGGTCAGACTGATGACAATGTCCATGCCCTTCTTCTCGGCATCTTTCCACTTGTAGGTCCAGGTTCCGTCCTTCTCATTGTTCCAATAGGCGCCCACAGCACTGTGCATGCCGCGGCGGCCACCTGTTGTGCCTTCGGGTGATGAGCCAATATGTTGGATTATGGTGCTGTTGACGATGTATTTGTAGGGAGGGGGGTTACCATCCGTCGAAGTCTTCGCGATGACGGCCTGGAGGATTTGGTTCTGCGGTGCGGGACTGTCAGCGGCTTGGGAGAGGTGGAGGTGGGGAGCTCAAGCGGTGGACAGGTTGCACGCACGATGATTGCTGCATTCCAGTCGTTCACTGAGGCGTGGACATAGCCTTCGGACGAGCTAAGCGTGTCCTCACAAGCCTATATATGTCGTGAGTCGGAGATGTAGAGGAGCGTGGTTTATAGGTGTTTGCCTACTTTGTGGGCGATGGCGGAAAGATGGTCTGTAGTCAGGGCAGGTGGGAACTATGTGGCAAGACAATCAGCGGTGTGCAGCACGACAAAACACTGGGAGGCATTGCTCACAGTCATTGCGGTAGAGGTGAAGATGAATGAGACGGGGAAGGATAGCCGAGCCGTGCCGTGTGGGTGCTGTGCTGTGCTGTAGCTGAAGGGTGTTGGTGCTGGTGCTGGCGTTGTTGATAGGTGAGTGGGCTGGATCAGCGAGATGTTTATGTCACGTGTCGTGGGTGCTGCCCAGTGCGAATGCAAGCCTTCCAAGGTTGGAGTGCCCAGCTGCCCGTTCGGCTGCACCTACACAACCTCGTCCGGCTAGACTTTTCTGGACTAGTGGGACGCATGCTGGTTGGACCGATCACATGGCAGCAGCAGAAAACGTGCAGGGCCAGGGCGGGCTTCAGAGCGGAGCTATACTGACTACCAGCACGCACCCACCACCTGCAGCACCAAGTTCGACGCTCGCAGACGCATCGTGCAAGCTTTTGCTCTCTTCTCTTCTCCCATTGCATTCACATTCATACCCAATTACCCGCCCATTCGAGCTCTCCACCACCCTCGTCTTTCGCTTCTTATCCGCCACCCTTCGTTACCCATTCCGTCACCATGTCCACCCAGCCTCTCCTCCAGACCGCACCGGGTAGGCTCACGGCAACCCCTCCCGCGCATGCTGTCCAATCCCACTAACGCAGTCAGGCAAACGCATCGCCCTCCCTACTCGCGTCGAGCCCAAGGTCTTCTTCGCCAACGAGCGAACCTTCCTCTCATGGCTCAATTTCACCGTCATCCTCGGCGGCCTCGCTGTCGGCTTGCTCAACTTCGGCGATAAGGTCGGCCAGATCAGCGCCGGAATCTTCACATTTGTGGCCATGGCTGCCATGCTCTATGCCCTCTTCACCTTTCATTGGAGGGCCAAGAGCATAAGGATGAGGGGGCAGGGAGGTTTCGATGATAGGCTGGGCCCGACGTTGCTGGCAATTGCTTTGTTTGCAGCTGTCATCATCAACTTCGTACTCCGCATCACTGGGGCCGGCGGAAGTCACAAGTAGTGTGTCGAATGTCTATGTCGATCCCATGGAGTTTGGTGGCATCACGAGCGAGCGCATTGTGTGCGCGAAAGCACCGGTGCGAAGATGTGGAAAGAACATACGTGGTCGTGGTGCTGTGCTATTCACTGGGAACAGGAAGCACCGCCATCGAGCCGCCAAGCCGATCGTTGCATATCGTGTAGGAATACTTTTGACGGGGCGAAAGTGTGTGTGTTGGGTGTGGAAGAAGTCAATACTGTACCAGTCAGTTGCAGGAATATTTCTAATTTTCTTCAAGAGAGATTGTCATCAGCCATTCAAGTCACTGCTCCGATTTCCGTGTCAGAACCACGCGGTATACGATACTGGGATGGAGCTTATTAAATAACCATAACTGCATGATTAGTGAGTAGGGGTGTGTTACGATCTAACATCGTAAGCAACCCACTGGGTACTAACGTAGGATCTCCAAGCCACGGAAACGGCTAAAGGAGAGGTCACGTGACATGGGATACGGAGCGGGGTCCTGCGGAGCAGACCTTGGCAAACCCAGGAAGGGCACGTGAGATATTGGATCGCGCCAAGGGATAATAGATTAGATAGATCACATGCAATCTACCCTTAGGGAATCTAATCCACGTAATCTACTTAGATTTCTATAAGGCACTAAATTATACTTAAGGAGAATAGGATCTAGCTTTCTATAGTTTAATTCTTTATAGTTATTACTAACTTATTATATAGTTATAAAGTTATAATACCCTTTAATATTATACCTTATGTAACGCAAGGACAGTAACTTACCTAAGTAGGTACAAAGGAAAAGGGTTAACCAAAGATACAGTACTAGATCAAAAGTCTGTGTACATGAACCGTGCGCGAACACCAAAACATCGCGTCGCGTACTAACCCCCCCTTTTCTACCACCCCTAACACAACCATGGAACGCTCTTTTGGCTAGGAAATAAGCAGAAATTGTGGACTAGGAGGTGAATTAACTACTATAGCAAGGGCTAGTATTATTTTAAAGTATAAGGCAGAATGTACTTATTAAGCAATAATAGAGGAATATAGCATACAGTGCTAGCAGGGATATAAGGAATACGAGGAATACGGATATTCCATATTGCCAATATATTAGCAATACATATCCCTAATATCCCTTAGCGCCACGCATAGACTAGAGCTACTACCTTTACCTTAATAACTAAACACTATAACTTAATTCTATATATAAAAGGCCTATATTAGTTTTGCCTTATATAGCTACTTATCCTAGACACCTTGTAAAGGTTTAGGCCTAAAGTCTAGGTGCTATAGACACCCCCTATAGCTAGGTATAGGCAGTTGCTGTAGACATCTCCTATAGCTAAGAGTGTAGAACTATCTACGCTATCTATCATACGTACTTTATGCTAAAATAATAGCATTATAGGGCCCAGCCCTAGGCGTGTCGTTGTTGTCGTCGTTAATCAACAACGGCCGTACCGCTAACCCATCCCCATCTAGCTAACGAGGAGCCAGGCGCAGTGGCCTATCATGGGGAGCATTATCACCCCCTTCTCGTATAGAGCAGCGCGCTGCGTAGTCTTTCTACTTACAGTTTGCACATGCTCCTCTAAAGTGTCTAGCTACCTAGCAGCACTCTAGGAACAGTTGTGGGCCTAGCATAGCAGTATAGCTGCTGCTGCATTTAGTTGCCACTTGCGTACTACAAGATTGTATAAGGATAGCGTTAATGTATAAAGGACAATGTAAGGCTATTTAATAGAGTTATATGCTGCCTCGTACGAACTCTACATCCTGCCCTAGAAGGGCTAAGACTGCTCGTCCTTGCGGACTATGCACCTATAAGGCTAACTGCTGCCCTCTAACATAGAGAACGGGGTTCGCGTTTGGACCCGCAAGTTAGGCAGCAGCAACGGCGGCGTTGTAGAGAACAAGGGCCCTATGTAAGAGTTAGCTTTGTATAATAAAGAGTTAGGAAGGAGACAGCTAAGTTGCTACTTAAGGAGCTAGTGGCCTATAGTTCATTATGTAGCAATTGTACGAGCTTACATTGTTGTTGTTGTTGTTGTTGTTGTTGTTGTTGTTGTTGTTGTTGTTGTTGCTGCTAGTGCTGCTAGTGCTGCTAGTGCTGCTAGTGCTAGTGCTGCTACTGCTAGAAGTTAGCTTTGTATAAAGTAAAGGTGAGGTTTTGGCAGGTCGTAAACAAGAAGTTAATAGATGCTAGGTTAAAGGAGTAACAAGCATTGCTGCTTAGGGACATAAAGAGCTTATACAAAGGAAGCAGAGCATAGTCGTACTTATAGAGAGAGTATATATTGTAACGAGGTAACGACCTCGTTCCAGGCCAAGTCCTGCCAACCTCTGATCAGGGGTCTGCCAATTTCCCTTTGGGTCCGAACGTGTCCCGCATCAGGCCCGAACGCGTACTGTATCGGGTCTGACCCCTGCCCCCAGATGTACCCCTATTTCCCTTATGTATATAGTCCCCTTCCTCCCTATAGCAGGCTTAGGAGTTTTTCTATATCTTTTTGTACGAGGCCTATAGGTGTTAATGGAATTCCTAGGTTCTGAGTCCCCACGCACTCCTATATGCCTCTAAGTGGATTCCTACTATATTTAGACCCATTGTCGTGCCTGCGCTGTTACATTATATAGAAAAAACTTGCTTTTGCTAGTAACAGCTTTTTTAATAATATTATATTAATTGTTTGTTTAACTACGTCTAAGCCCTAAGACGCGTCTAATTTAGTTTAGGTTATAGTACTCTTACACTGTTTATATTAAATTATTTAGTCTATAGACAGGATCTTAGAGACCTCCTGTTAACTAAAGCCTTTAGGTTTAGAACTTCCTATCTCTTATAATTAGGATTATCTTTAGAAAAGTTACGTAGAGTGCGCTAAGGTAGAGACTTAGAGACTACTAAGAACCTATTAGAATTAGAACCTACTCTAATGTCTAACCCCTAACTACCTGCTAATTCTAGTGCAAGAATCGCCACACGCTTAAGTTAAGGCTAAGGCAAGCTCCTAGCCTCTAGAGCTAAACATCTACTACCCTCTTTAACAGCTAAACCTGCTATTATAGAACCTATAGCTAGAGACCCACCTAATTTAGATTTAAACTATAGCAACATAGCCTTTAATAACTAAATTGCTTAATTATAGGCATAGATTACATACCTAACTAGGTTAAGAACTGTTAGTCTAGATTAACCTCTACTAACTACTAAATTACTTCTAACCCTGCCTTAAGACACTCTTACTACGTCGCAAGTAAGAGACCCTGTTAGCACTCCTAAACCTACCTAAGCCTACCTTACTAAACGCACGCCTAAGATTAAAAGCCTTATAGATAGCAAGGAACCTACTTTTAAACAGTAGCAAGCCTTAATTATAAACTAACTTAAGATTAATGTAGATTACTATTAGAGCAAGCAAGCACGCATAGCATTAGTATAGAGACATGCTTCTAGTATTATAAAAGAATACCTAGAGCCTAGATACCTAGCTAAGTTAGATGCTTTCTAGTTTATAACTATAAAAGAAATAATTAAGCTCTTGCAAACTTATTTTATTACTAGCAATAAAGAGACTAAGGCATAGCAGGCTTTC
>MCFA01000214.1:0-72127 GCA_002105025.1 Clohesyomyces aquaticus
ATTAATTTTTAATTCCTGCTAGCTTCTAGTTGCTAATTTATAGGTAAGAAGCTTAGCACCTCGTCTTATCTATTGCTATTCACCTACGCTCTAGAAAAAAAGCAATCTATGCATTACACTTGCTATATTTAGCTAGATTTAGTAAGCTTAAAAAACGCCCACGCCTTCCTTGTAATCTAGCTAATTAACTAGAAATAGAAAACTCTATTTAGTACTTTAACTGCTCTAAATCCTTCTATGCTCCCTAATTTTCTTAAACAATAGCTACTTAGCAAGAGAGACAACAAGACACGTGTCTGCTTTGTTAGCTATATAACGACAACTTATCTAGCCTTATATCTTTAATCTTAGAAGTTAACAATTATACTTCTAAGTTTAATACATAATTAGCAGACTACGTCTTTGTTAGAATAAACGCGTAGGTCTTAAGCAGCATAGCACTAGAGGCTGTTCTCTCTATAGCCACAAGGAAGGAGCACGTTTAAGACGGTAACAGTACAGGAGCCACACAGCTCGCTACATGTTTTTTAACATGGGTAGCTATAATGCTCAAGAGCTCGCTCGCATGGCTCACGACACTTAGAAGACGCATGCTATGGTTTAGAATAGCAATTGGCCGTGTAGCAGTGTCCACACTTGCCTAGGGGCCTATGTTAGTTAGCAATGTCTCTTTTTTAAATAATTTACGTAATAAAAGCACTATAGATTAACCTTAAGAGAATTTAAAGCAGAACTATAGGGGATGCTTATGCTTACCTGTTATACATTTCTTTATACCTGCTATCTAGGCTATAGAATTTAAAATCGTCTAGTTAAGCTACTAACATGTCTATATCCTAGTGCTAAGGGCAACATAGGCTAAATGCTAGCCTAATTATATCTACTTCTTTAAGCATGCTAAGGACTTTGCTCTACATTAGGATGTTAGCATAAGTATCTACGTTGCTAATAAGGTATATGCTATGTTTTGCTCTACTAAGTAGTACGTTAATTTAGTTTATTGTTTTTAAGAACCTAACGCTCTTTATTATATTGCTACGTACTAGGGAGATAATAATAACTTTTGCTTCCTTACTTTAGAAGTTATTAATAGTAGCAATTCTTAGGACCTATTTAGGCTTTTTCTATATTAATTGCTCTAAGCCTCTCCTTCTATGTAGTAAATAGTTGCTTTAAAGTTTAGGTGCTGCTTCTTCTAGCTAAGTGCTTGCACGCGTAACCTTGTCTACTTAGCTAAGGATAACTTTAAAGGATCTAGAGAGCGCCCTTTAAAGTTTACGAAGCTAGCTTGCGTAAGGAGTTAAGACTATAATCTTGCTGCTCTTATAAACGCCCTGTTAGGCAATATAGCGTACAAGGGCAGAGGTTATTTGCACCTTAAAGTTATTGCTATGCGACTTTCCTTTAGCGTTATATTAAGGGCTTGCTTCTAGATTTGTATAATAGTACTAGAACACATTCTTCCTCATGCCTAATACATTAGGCAGACTTTTAGTATCTAGATAGTCTACTAGCCTAGGGTATACTATATTTTAAATTAGCCTAGAGATCTTAGGTCTCATGCGCTGTTAAATATTAAGCTAAGCAATAGGAATCTAATGCTGCCTAGTTAACTGTCTAGCTAACTGCTCAAAGAGACTACGATTAAGCTAATACTGCTTTCCTTAGTTGCTCTCTATAGAGAAAAAGTTATAATTCCTAATCTATAGTCTTAGTTGCTTATAGTCTCTAATTAAGATAAGGTGCTGCACGCTAGGCATAAACGTGCTAAGCATATGCGCTTCCAAAACCTCTACAGCTTTCTCACACATAACTGCCTTCGCGTTAACACTACGTAGAACTAAGGCGTTCTTAGCTAAGCTAGTTATAGTAAGTCTAATAACGTTAGCAGTACCTAAAATCTAGCAGTTAAGATCTTTATACATAAGACTAATAGTTGTTTACGAATTCTTAATGTCTTAAAGCAAATTAGACATATTATAGACAATATTACTAGTAATCTTGTTTGTCTAGTAATTTACTAACGCTAATCTTTTATTATGCTTAAGATAATAGACATTCTCCTTTGCTAACATTAAGACTATTTTAAGCTTAGATAATGTAAATAATGTCTTACGCTCTATAGAGCCCTTTCTATATTTAGCTAACTATAAGTTAAACAGTGTTACTCTTAATCCTGTCTTAGACTTAGTTTATATAGGCAACAAAAATTATTCGTAGATCTTAATATAGTTTTAATATAAGTAGTCTTATATAGAGTTCTAATTAGGATTTTAAATGCAATAGGCGCTCTTTAGATAGTTAAGCAGAGTGTGCTTGCCAAGCTCTTTTGCCTTAAAGGCAAGGCTCAATGCGTGTGCCTATGGCCTTAATTTAAAGATCTGCCTAGAGAGGGTGCGTAGATTCTTTGATTCAAGCAAGCTAGATATGCTGTTGCCTCTAATACAGACTATGTTCTTAACGCTAGCAGTAAGCAGATGCTCTAGAAACTAATTAAGAGCATAGTTAGTATAGCAGACTACAAGGACAGGACCTAGAGCAGCATTTTCTTTATTAGCAAGAAGTATGCGTACGAGCTAAGTGCTAACATAAGATTTTCTAGTCCCTAGTAGTCCTTATATAAGTATAAACTTATAACTAAGGCTAGCAAGTAATGCTTTACACTAGCCTTTATTAAGCGTTGTTAAATGTTTTAGATATTCTTCTATATATATAAGGTTAGAATCTAGTTTAAAACAAAGAGAAATTATAGGATCCCTTATAACAGGCGATAGGTTAAATGTGAATCTAGGAAAGCAAGCATAGACAAGAGGCTGCATAGAGCTTAAAAAGCCTAAGCCTAGTTTAAGAAGCCACTTAAGCAGAGCTAATTAACAACTAATAAGCAATTCTTGTAGGTTTTTAAAGACAGGCACGAACGTTGCTAGGATAACGCCTAGAAACTCTATAAGCAAGCCATTTGCCCTCTAAAAGCTAACTACGAGAGCTATTAAATCTTAGACTGTCGTTGTTATAGCAAGATTTGCTAATACTACTAGCCTGTTTTTAGTAATTAAGCTATTACTAATTTAGTAGTCTATGTTCTTCTTAGAAACTATAAAGAACATAGGCGTACCTTTTCCGTCGCAGAATATTATTAAGCAGAGCAGCACCCCTTCCTTAAGCCGCTTTATAGCATTCCACAACTAGCAACGCTAAATATCTGCTAGAGGTTAGAATTAGATCTAGGCCTCAAGGCCGTGCTTCTTTGTCCACCGCATTTGGGTGACTGTAGCACTAGAATAGACCCAGGCACGAGCACTCTAATAATAATAGGTCTAGCCGCTGTCGTTGCCCTGCCTAGTATTATCTATAGGATAATATAAGAGCAGATTCTAAATAGTATGCTTAACTTTAGCAAATATATTATGCTAATAGAGTTAGAATTAGGTGTTAAAAATATATTTAACACCTTAAAGTAGATGCTGCGGAAGGTAAAGAGGTAATAGAAGATACTCTAGCTATTCACTACAGATCTTGCCCTTAGTTAGAAGAATAGCAATCTGTAAGATGCTCTTTTTGTTATTATTATGTTAGTCTATAGTAGCTACTCCTAAGCTCAACATTTTGATCTTATGCTCTAGCAGAGTAACTTAAAAAAGTATAAACGACTAACCTACTATATAGTACTCCTAGAAAGTCTCTAGAGCACTTAGCAGCAGCAGAGTCTAAAAGCAGGCACGGCATAGTCCCTGCCAAGAGAGCCTGATTTTAGACCCCTAGGTCTTAATTTAGACCTTTCTCTTATAAATAAAATAGAATTTACCTCCTAGAAAATCTAAACAAGATTTGCTGTCTAATTCTTTTAAGTTATTAAAGCTATTATAAGCAAAATAACTACGTGACATTAGATTAGATATAGCATTTTTTATATCTTTCTACTTACGTTTATTAGTTCTGTTGCTTTAGTCCTAGATGTTTTAACCTTATAAAACAACACTAAAGCTAGAATTATAACATTTTAAGTAAGTCGCTCTTTTAACGCATGGAATTTCTAGTAATTAAATCTATAGCTTAACTTTATAGGTATCGCCTCTAAAGCCTATTCAACAAAGGTCAAGGTCAAACGTGCCTCTAAGCTAGATATTATCTAATCACTGCAAGGCGGTATCTAAAGTGCCGCTGCTAGCGTAGCAACTAAGGTTCTAGCAGCAATAAGCTAAATTCAAAGTGTAGCAAGTACCCTAAGCACTATAATTCTAAGCTTAATTAAAGCGCTAATCCCTTAAAATTTGTTGCTTAGCACTAAGGAATTTTGCATTAGATTACCTTATAACGTTTCTTGCTATAGCTTGCCCCTTAACATTTCTAGCTTAATCCTAACTAATATACAAAAGTATTTATAACCTAAGTAGAACAATATTAAGTCCCTAAGCAGTGCCCTAAAGCAGATCACGCCCATGGCTATATATAGCTCTCTACTGCTAGGTTTAGCGCTAATGCTTGTTATAGCAGCTATAATAATATGCTTAATGTTTCTTCTATTAATTTTTCTGCTAAGCATATTAGGATTAAAGATTATAAAATTTAGTATTCTACTTCTGCTAGGAATAATATGTTATGTTCTTTTTATTACACCTGTTGTTATCCTAAGTATACTAAACTCCAAAGCCAAGCAGCTGCTGTCCTAGATTTAGGCTAAGCATGGAGAGGTAGGTTAACTTATAGTTTAGAGCCTAGGTTTAGCTAGTGTTATAGTAATAGCTAGCGTACTATTGCCTATTATGTTATAAGTTTTTAAGAAGAGATTAGAAGGGAGCTATGTAGCATGTTAGATTTTAGATTAATACATAAAGGCTCACTTACGCGATGCTATAGTTCACTAAGTTAGGTCTAGAGAATCACGCTAACTAGAACAATCACATGGGTACTTTAACTTTAGGGGTAGTTCTAGAAGATAACTAATTTAATTAGCTTAGAAGAACACCTTTTAATAGAATCTAACTTAGAGTAGCTAAAACACTGCCCACGCCTTGAAATTAATATAGCCTGCTAAAGGTTCGCCTTCTAGGTACGTAAGCCCCTAAGTTTTGTTGCTAATAATTTATCTGCGCACTTTAGATCTCTTAACCTAGCAAAACTCTTAGAGACACGTTTCTTAACGCTAAAGTCCTTTTAAAGGTTTAAGACTTATCCCTTAGCTAAGTAATTATTGTTTAGTTTCTTAATATACATAGAAAGTGTAGCAGTTATAACGTAGCAGAGAATAACTACTAAAGCAGCTTTTAATTTAATAGACAGTAGTAGTTAATTTAGAGCTGTTAAAAATTATAAGCGCACTAGCTAACGTTTTACTATGTAACGCAAAACGTGGGGCTAGCAAGCATTACGGCTAGGGTTATAGATCGTGCATAGACATTAATGTAGCATTCTTAAAGAAACAATAAAACGCTTAGATTTAGCTAGCTGTTAAACCTACTCTAGCGCTATATCTTTTAGTTGCTAGAATAAAACAACTCTAACGTCTAAGAATAACTACGCTATATATGTAATAAAGCACTAGATAATAAAGAAAAGCGAGGTAGAGGTAAGCGTAGTAGTGTTAAGACATTTCTAGAGCTATATAAAGTTCACGTACATCTGCGGACTAGCTCTAGGAACCACTAGCAACAAACTCTTCTTTGCTAGTCTACTATAAAGCTATTCTACTACAGCTAGTGCTAGCAGATCTAATTCAATGTGCTAGTTATAGAGGTAGACAACTCTAGGTTCTACAAGACGTAAGCCTTAAAAGATTCGCAAGACTTCTTTATAGTTATAGAAAATAAGTAGAATAGAAGTCTTGTTATAGATTCTCTAGACGTTAGCAATGTTTTCTTTCTCTGTTAGATAGCTATTAAGCATGTTATATGTTAACGCGACATAGCTATTGTTATATATTATAGATTAAATTAATAACATAATATACGTAAGCTCTATATCTGTTAAGAAACAGGCAACATATATTATTAAGATTCTAATAGGCTCTATAAAGTTAATTAAACTGCTAAGATTAGAGTGCTTAAAGACGTCGTTAGGCTCGCAAATGTTAGCGCAGATAATAGTAGCTGTTTTGTTTGTAGCAAGAAGCTTGCGTCTTTCCTTAACTACTATTAGGTTTTAGTTAACGTATATAATCTTTGCTACTAGTTTAATTACTTAAGCAAGTTTATAGATGTTGTCCTTAGCAATATAACTAGAGCTAATGTTAATAAATTGCTTAATTCCATGTCTAAGCATATATCTTACGTAACGACAAAGGAACGAGCAGTTCTCTTCTATAACCCTTAAAACGTTAGGCATAGCCTTCTAGACTTTAATTATAGCTTCCTTGTTAGCAGTTAAACTGTTAATGCTATTAAGAAAGGCATTAGAAATCCTAGCAACATTAGGCGTTGCTACGTAGGTGTCGTGCATTTTCTCTTGTTAAGGTAATTCTAGTAGAGGTATAATTTCTATTATAGAGTGTTTAGAAAGAGATTTAAATTAAAAGGGATGTTTTTTCTTATAAAGTTTATAGTCTGCTTTGCTCACACAGAGTGTTAGCTAATTTACCTCGCGACTTTATAGTTAATCTAGGCTTGCCTTAGTTATAAATATAGTCGTCTAGCCGTGTGTAGTGTGTAAGACAACTAATAATAAGAATATGCCACCCTAGTTAGCATAAAACACTAGCAAAGCTATAGTTCTTTACTAACTCTATAGAGCAGCGCTTGTCTAAGTGTTTAGCTATGCAAGGCTATTTAATTAAATACATGTTGCTAATTAGGGCAACAATTTACTAAGAACTCTACGTTTTAAGTTTTCTAGGAGGTAGGAAGTAAATATTTCTAAATTTAGATTATAGTTTAGTTTATAGCCTTGTTTAGTGCCTTCCTAAACCTCTTAAGGGCTAGAGTGCCCTTAATCACGCTGCAGATACAATGCATAGCCTTAAAACGTAGGGGCCTAACCTTAAATAGCGCTACCTCTACACTTTTTATGCTATTCTCTAATTAGCTAATTGCTCTATTAGCCTTGCTTTGTTAGCCTCTTCTCTATAATCTACCTGTTACGTTAGATATTAGATACAAGCTGTTCTGCTAACAGGGCAGGGTTAATTATTAATAAAGAGGGAGATATTGTTGTTAGCCGCCTTAATTACTTAAAGCAAAGCAAGCGTTAGAGGGCACAAGATCTAGCTAGGCAATAGCACTACTAAATCCTAAAATTAGGACATAGAAGTATTATATCATAAAATCCTTCTTACCTAAGCCAAAGAGTAATCTGTCCTTAGAGGTCGTAACAATGTGCCTTCCTTCTTATAATAACTAATCTTTAGTTTAGGAACGTTTTAATATTAACTATAGAGAAGCGTCTACTTACATTAAGAGACTAACCTATCTAGCATTATATAGAGAAAAACAGCAACATTAAACACAAAAAACAGAAGCATTCTAGGTACGTGCATGTAACTATATAATACATTGTTACCCATAAGGACTATAAATGCTGTTTAAGTAGAGGTTAAATTAGCAGAAGAGCTATTGTTTATGTTATAGCTAGCAGTCTAGTTTAATTAAGGGGCGAAGCCGCTTAATATACTGTTGCTCTAACTTAGGATAGCTAGAACTCCCTTTGCTAATATGCTATGCGGACAATCCTCTTCTGTAGTAGTTACAATAGCAACAGACTCTATACTAACTAGCAGTGCAGAAGAGCTAGTCTACAAGAGGAGTATAGTTACTGTTCTAACAAAATTGTTTACCTAAATTTATATAATAGCTTTAATAGTACTAAAACTGTTTATAATCTAGGTTAGGCCTAGGCAAGCCTCTAGCGCTGTCGTGCTCGTTGAAACGGTTAGCCCATTGCCTAACACTAAACTTAGTCCTATTGCCGTTCCAAACGCGGTTAGCGTGGAAGCTAGGCTAACACTCGTTGTTATTCTAATATTTAATTTGCTTGTTAACACTATTAAAGATAGTTAAAAACTTATCTTGCCGCTGTTAGTCTTAGAAAACTATTTAATAAATAGTCTAAAGGTAGCAAGAGTAGCTTTAGATAGCATATTAGCATAAGCTACGTGCTTAGGTAGCAGGCTTAAGCTAAGGGCAAAGAAAAGAAAAAAAATTATAACAAACATTATGTTTACTATATATTTACAACAAAGAACATATAAGGATTTAGACAAGTAATATAGGTATACTATAAAGAGGGCCTAGAATTAGTCTTATAGAAAGGGCCTAGAATTAGGCACTACTAGCTTATAGTTAATAATATAAAAGCTAGAATAGAACTGCTTCGTTCTCTAAATTAAACTTATTAAAACATTTAACATAGATTTAGATTTAGACTATAACAAAGAGCATCTAGACTTAGACCTAATTAAAGCTAGTACTTTAGATTTGCTAACTTAAAGGGTAGAGGAGTTTTAGCAAATGCACTAGCTTAAGACAATAGAGAGGCTTATAATTAAAAATAACATAATGTAGAATGCTATTATATAATATTAAAAGCTTTAGTGTTTAATTCTTAAATTACTTAAACAAGCTCTTAAAGCTTTATAATTGTTATAGAAAGCACTTAAACACTACTTTAACAAAGACATTACTGCTAAAGAAGATTAGTTAAGATTTTAGAGCATTAGAAGGGAAAAGCAAAGTTAGCAATATAGTTCTATAGGTTAGATATAAGAAATTAGATTTTTAAACTAAAACTCTATAAAATATGCATTATAACAGTAGGTAAATTTAAGAAACAATAATTTAAATGTTTATCTTAAGTCTCTATTAGTAAATTCCTCTTCCCCTTTAAACTCCCTTATAGTGTTCTAGCCTAACCTTAATGCAGGATAACCTTTTAGAGGTAGAGCTACTAGTAGCGTTTCTATAAATAGGTATCTATAAAAGCTCTATAGTATAGATCTTTTGCGCTAAGGCAGAGAGGAGATTAGGCTAACAAGATTATTCTAGACGTGGGGCGTAGCTAGCTTAAATTTTATTAATACAGGGACTGTTTGTTCCTTAGCATTATGTTTAGTTAGAGATATAGCATTCTCTAGGCTCTTTAGGGCCTTTCTCTGTCTAGCTTGCCTTATAAAGAAGACTAAGGCAGCAGTAAGCACTGTTGCTAGTAAGATGCTAATAACTATACTAGCAATAGCGCTGCCTAATACTTTCTAGCTCTTTAAATTTTTAGACAGGGAGGATGTTGAATTAGGCTGCGAGCTTGGACTAGAGCCTTCTACTAGCTAAGGCTAGCCTAGAGCGAGCTAATAATCTACGTTAATTGCTGTAGACTTTTAGGTGCTAATAGACTAGCCTTTAGCAGAATTAATTACACTAACTATTCTGTTTAGGTAGCATAAATTAAGTGCTATATAGTAGAACTATATTAGAAAGTTGTCTCTAATAGTAATATTAAAAGTTAGAACCTATGTAGGCGTTAGTTATCTCTAGTAAGCAGGAATATAGAGTAGCATATATCTCTGTTAGTTAAGACTGCTTACGTAAGGAAATTTTTAGAATAGAACCCTGTTTGCCTAGGATAGATTAACTTATAGGGCACGCAAGGATTGCATTAACTGCTCCTATAGGCCTTAGATCCTATATATTCGCCACGAACTACTAAGTAGTTAGTTAGGAAAAACTCAAAGACAACTAGGTCCCTAACATCTATAGTTGTTGTTGTTAGATTAAATACATGACTTTCTATAAATCTAACTCTTATTATATAGATCTAGGCTACGTTAACAAGCAGTGTAGACAGAAAGAGAAGTAGGAGTTAGCAACAAGAATAAGTCATAGTAAAGAGATAGAAAAACAAGTAACTTAAGATTTTATAAGTTTATTAATGTTAATAATAGCAAACTAGAGAGGAAAATAACGCCTTTTAACCTGCATAGAATGCTATAAGGTTTGCAAGGGTCTAGGGGCCCGCTTCTAGAACCCTGTCTATAGGGCAGTATAGCCTAGACTAAGACCTTAGCTCACTAAGTGTAAAGCAATATTTTATTAAAATAACTATTTAGAGTCCACGCTAAAGCTACTTAGTTTCTATAACTAGCAATCCTAATTAGCTTATGTAACAAGAAACTAGGCCTCTATGTCCCTAATTAGTACAACGCCTAATGCTTCTAGGGTAAGCAAATGTAACTATATCGTCTAAGCACTAAGTTCCTGCTAACATCTACATTAGAACTACACACCTAAGCGCGCATTTGCTAAAAGTAGTCTAGTTAACATAGAAGAATCCTAAGGACGAGCATAGTATAGTCCCTTCTTAGCATATAGAAGAGCAACTTACGTTAACAACTACGTTACTTACCTCTAAAACGGCTATAGAAGTGACATTAAGATAAGCCTTTGTTAGCGTAGTAGGAATTGCTGTTGTCTAGCTAGGAGGAGTACTGCTGCTATTATTTATAGCAGGATTTTTTAGAGGGCCACTGCTGCTAAGGCCTATAAAGCTTAAACCCTTTAGATCTAGTAGGAAGTTAAATCTACTGTTATTCTTTGCTTCTATAATAGTAATAGAAGCGTAATTTATATACGTCTTGTCTATAAGATAAGACAGCCACACCCACGCGAAAGTCGTAGGGCTATCTATTAACTTGTCTAGCATAGGTATAGTATAGGAGTATATATAATCTGTCTAGTTAGAGTTAGAAGACAAACACTATACTCTAGAGAGATAGTTATTGCTATTATTGTCTATAGTGTTAAGATTAAGCGTAGTAGTTATAGGACAATTGCTAGGAATAGTATATACGTTTTGCTAGTTTAAGGGATCTTTAAAATCCTAGAAGCTAGGTAAAGCATATGTTATAGCAATAAAGCAGGCCCTGTGAATTATTAGACTAGTATAGCTAAGGTAGCGAGACACTTACCCTCTGCTATGGGTAGCAGCAGTAACAAGATAAAGAGGTTGAGGTAAGTCGCTAGACTATATACTACCTATATAGTTATTAGCAAATAGAGCTTTATTCTTCTTACATAGGAATGTAGATTATATTATAGGACTATTTGTTAAGCCTTTCTTATAATTATAAGGCTTAGGAATGTCTATTACAGCATATACGCTAACAAGGGCAACAAGGCCTAGAACTATAGCTATCTTTTAAATTATTTTAATGTAATATTTAGGTTAGGTTCTATAGGAAAAGACTTATTAATAGTGCTAGCTATCTCTTTATAAGTTAGCCTAGAGAGGTAGTATAGTTTTAGTCTTGCGCAAGGCTAAAGGGTAAGCAGTTAGACTAGTTCTAGGCCCTTAGGTTAGAGCAGCTAGGCTGCTATAATAGGCTTACATAAAGTTATAGTTAATTTTAGACTAACTTTAAATTATAGAAAATAATAATAGATTATTAAAAGCAAATTATAACAGTGTTTAATAGCCTATACGCTAAGTATATTCTCTCTATCTGTTTCTATCTAAATCCTGCCTAACGTACTAAAAGGTAGCAGCTATTGACTACTTACGCTACTAAGTCTTTTGCTGTTGCCTAGAGTTAACTTTATCTTTATCTTTAAGCACGCCGTGCTTCCTTTTTAGGGATTTGCTATAAGTAGAGGGATTACTCTTGTCCTTAGCATTAGCCTACGTTTTTATAGTCGTTTCTTAGTTATTGTTAGCGCATAATAGCTAACATCTAACTTTATTAAGCTTAGCTTCTAAGTTTAAAACCTAATCTTAGAGGCCTATAACTATCTGCTCTATTTCTATATTAATATTAACAAGTTTGTTGTTCTCTTTCTTAATTTAGATCTTTAATTTGTTAAGCTCTTAATATCTAGCTTAGTATATAAGTAGATCCTCCTTTAATTGCTGTAAATGCCCTTTAAGGCTTTTATACTTAGCATTCTCCTAGCAAAGAACTTTAATGTCTTAACCTATAGCTTTATTTACGTTAGATAATTATAGTAATTTATAATATTCTATAAAGTATGCTTTTTTAAATTTCTCTATACTAGAGGTAAGAAAGGCGTTATAGGCAAGAACCTAGTCATGTATAGTTTACGTAAGACAACCTATAGTAACAATGCTGTTAAGAATGCCTATAACGTAAGGCTTTAGAGAGCGCCTAGAGTTTTTTAGCAAGGGAGGTACTATTCTTGCCTAGTTGTCTATAGTAATCTAGGATAGTATAAGAGCAAATTTAGGCTTAATATAGCAAGACTTTACCTAAGGCATTATAGCTATTAAGATAAAGTATAAAGTTATAGTGTCTAGGAAGGTTATTAGAGATAAAGGTATTTAATTTAGCTAAGCAGTGGTATTATAAGGAGGATAGTCTTTACTACATTCCTTATTAAGTTATATTTATACTAACAGGGCAATAGGTATATCTATAGTATCTAGAACTAAATAATTACGCGACAAGAATTATCTGCTAAGTTTGTATTCTAAAACGTAAGCTAAGTTTCATGTCGTCGCACTCTAGCAACTAGTTCTAATTTAATTAGTAGTGTTACGAAAACAGGATTATCCACGCATAAGCGTTAACTGTTGTTAGTTAACTCTCTAGATCTTAGAGACTCTAAAACGTAGCTACTAAGCTAAGGAATATAGAATTTAATTAGAACCTAATTTTAAGCTTTTTTAAGACTATAATTAAGGCTAGCGTAGCTAAGCCACTAATAGCCTAATTTAAGGTTAAGGCCGTGCACGTTAATAACCCTGTTGCCTTTGTTTTAAACAACGTAGCTACCTATCCTTAAGGCTAAATCCTCTTAATTTAGAATAATTATAGCTATTAATGCTACGTAACATGCTTAACAGCATACTAAAGGGTATCTTATTATGTAGCGTTTTGTTAAGAGGCTCTTAGAGTAGAGCAATAAAGCTATAGCCTTAGTTAACTTTGCTTCTATATACTAGACTTAGTGTTTGTCTTTAACTATATCTAAAGCTAGAGAGGGGTTTAAACTTAAAGGCACTAGAATTAGGGGGCAGATTTTAGTCCTAAAGGCTTAGCAATAGATAGTACGCATCTAATAAATAAGCTAATAGAGAGACCTCTAACATTAGCATACTTATACTCTAAGAGCATATATCTATGCTTCTTTATTAACTAAATTATTACTTTCTCTTTACTCTAAAATTTAACCTATATTTTACTATAACTATGTCTAGCCTATAGACAACCTCTACATAACTAGTTAAAAACACGCTAGATTTAACTCTGCCTAGCTACTTATTATTTAATCTTCTTAATCTAGTAGAACCTATACTTAATATCACGCCTAGCACACTGCTAAGCGATATAACCTTTAACTAGTCTAGCAGCATTAATCCTACCTTTTTGTTACTGTCTAAACTAGATAGTTTCGTTATTAAAACACCCCTAGGGGATAACAAGGCTTCTAGTAAACCTATAGCTAACAAACAAAGCCTTAGAGAAGCTATAATATAGCTTAGACATAGCATAGAAGCAAGACTAGCGTAGATAGAAGACAGCCTTAGAGTTATAAGTTAGAGACTAACAAAAGTTAAAGAAGCTAAAAAAACATAGGAGGCTAAGTATGTTAGTACTGCCCTACTTCACATATATATTCTTACTAACAGTATAAAAGGATTTAATAACAGAAAGAGTAAGTTTAGGCAGAGTTAAAGAAATTACTTTATAACTTATAGAAGTACTATAATCTCCTAAATTTAACTGCTAAAAAATTAGTTAGGCTAGTTAAATAAGCTTAGGGTATAATTTCTTAATATAATTACTATAGAATTTAGGTTAGTTTAGCTACGTAGATCTTTATAATAACAACTCTGTTTCTTCTAAGGCTTACGTTAAATAAAGACCTACATTTTCTCTCTTTCTAGTTTAACATTAGAGTAAGATAGTAGCTTAGGGCCCTAAAAACAGGACAAGATACTTATAGAGTAGCTTAAGGGTCTAGAATTAAGTAAATGTTATAGCATAAAGCAGAGTGTAACAATATAACTCTTTAAGGTTAGACTTGCCCTTAATTTATAAATATCTATAGTTCTTATACCTAAAGGTTTACTATTAGAGCTAGAAAATTATTATAACATTATGCTAAGCTATAACAAGCTTAAGATTTGCCTATTAGCTAATACTAACATGCCCCTAAAGAACAATGTTAATTAGGCTACCTATAAGCAGGGCACTTACCTAGCAGGCAATCTACCTTTAAGAAGGATAGAGTTAGCAAAGAAAATACCTACTCTAGATATTTCTATTATATAATAACAAAAGGAATAAGAGAACACTTAGCTTAGGAAAGAACTTTAGTACTAACAAAGAAAGCATAGTGCTAGCATATATCTACTTAAAGAGGTTTAACTTATAGTTAAATCTCTTTAGGAAGCACTTGTTAATTTTAAGAAGCTAAACTTAGAATTTAATAACAAAGTAACAGATAAGTAATCTTAGAGAAGATAGTATATTAAATAGATTTATATAACTCTTCTATATATAAAATATATATATCTTAGCTTAAATTTAAAGTTAAATTAAGCCTGCCTACATAGAGGCGTTGTTTTAAAACATAGACGATCTAGCAGTTAGCCTACAGACAGGGGTTCGTGCATGTCCGCGTCGCTCTACCTCCACGATCGGTGTGCCACATTCTAGCGGCTAAGGTATTAGTCGTATCTGCCTATTAGCTTGCTTTATTTATTAAGTTTTATATATATATTACTATGCCGCTCTTAGCTTGCTTTATTTATTAAGTTTTATATATACATTACTATGCCGCTCTTAGCTTGCTTTATTTATTAAGTTTTATATATATATTACTATGCCGCTCTTAGGTAGCCTTAGCTTCGAAACCTATGTTGCCGCTGCGACAGGGGGCTAAGCCGTAACGAGCTAGGGACCTAGGTTTTGTTAATCGCTTACGTAAGTTAATCACGTAACTTCTAGCGAGTAGAAGCGATGTATTTATATCTATCGCCCCTTTCTATTGTTAGGCTAACTATAGCCTATCTACGGATAGAAGAGCTCACACCTATTTCTAATCTAGAGCGCGTCTAGGCCTATAATTAGGACCTTAAGACTAAAATTAGGGTACATTTAGAACAGAAGCTTCCCTTGCCTATAGTTAATTATAATTAGGCATATTAATTCTATATCTTATAAAAATTAGTTTATTTATGTTTAGGCCTTAACATAAAAAGATTTAGATTTAAAACAAAACATCTACCTTATAGCGTTTAAGTCTAGTTGTTATAGACATAAGTAATAGCAAATCTTATGCAAGGGCAATTAGTAAGATAATATTCTATAGAGTTAGGAACAGCGTACTAATATATATTAATAGTCTATAGCTCTCCCTTCGCTAAGTCTAATAGTGTAGGATGTTCTCTAAAAGCTTAACTCTATTAGAGCTAACTTTGTTTAGATTTTTGCTATATATTAAGAACAAACGCGCATTAATAAGGCGTTAAAGGACGATATAACTAACATGTTAGCCTCTTATAAACTACTACGCTACATATGTAATCTTGTAGACTAGGAAATTATGTTGCTTAAGTCTCTACTATATAACAGCAGTAATAATATAAGCAATAGTTACATAGAATCCTTATCTAAAAGCTCTACTAACAAAAAGATAAAGGATTAGCAAGAGGAGATATCCTATCTTAAAGCGGAAAGCTATAGAGCTAAGCGCGCATATAAGGCTAAAATAGCTATAATAACTAACATTACCTAGAAGTATAAGGAAGCACTAAAGCACATAAGTGCTTTAGTTGCTGCTAGTATAAAGAAGATATCTAAGCTTAAAGCAAAGGGCAAATATTAAGTTAGTAATTAAAGCTATAAGATAAATAAGAGTAAAGAGGCTTAGGGCGTGTTTTTTTGCTATATTATTAGATCTCTTCTAATATTATCCTGCGTTAATAGTTCCTAGTAATACACGTGAGACTACTTGTAGATGCACTCTTTAAGCCTTTAGGCTCTCTTACAAATCATTAGCGCGCAAGCGCTTTAATTGCTAGGATTATAATTCAAGTTAGAGCATATAATTTCGCATTCTAAAGCAGTAAACAGAGTAAGATTTACATAGACAGAAACTAAATTGCTAAGATAGCGTAGTAGGTTTTAGAAATTCTCTCTTAGAATAATTATGTTAGTAGAAAGGAAGTCTAGAGTTTTATATATGTTAGGAGGGACTAAAAGTAGGCCTTAGGAACTAACTATAGCATCTATTCCTTTTAGATTTTATTTATGCATCTCTCTAGTAACAAAGAAGTATAAGTTAGTTATAAATCTTTTCCTTTTATAGCAACTCTAACTATAAAAATTTTTACTATAGCTAACACGTCTATTAAGGAAGACATGTATAATATATAACTTTAAGCGCAGCGTAGGGAAGAGCACTACTAATATAGCATAGGAATTATCTAGACAAGCAGCAGCACATTTACTGTCTCCTATGGCTACAAGTATAAACAGATTACAAGCTAGAGTTAAAGAAGCTAAAATTTAGCACACTATGTTCTCTATAAGAGCCTGTTACGAGCAGAGAGCAGACTAGAATTCTCAAGCCTTATAAGAACAGGCTAACAATGCTTAACAAACTTATTTTATCCTATAGGAAAGGAATTAAGAAGTGTTAATAATTAACTCTATGCTACGTAGTGAACTTGCTAAGGTGCAAAAAGAAAATAAAGCGTATAAACAACAACTTAGGCTGCATAAGCAAAAATAGCTTATTAGCAGTAGTAGATTAGCTTAAAGTCTAGCTAAACTAACTAATGCTACTACAATGCTAGAAAGTCGCACTGTGTTGCTAGCCTAGAGGGCTGTTGTTTACAAAAACAGGCTAAAGCAGAGAGCAACTAGCAGGGAGCAAAGGGCGAAGTTAAAGAGTACTTAGAATAGCAATTTAATGTCTAAATAATAGATATAGCTTCTGCCTTAAATGTTATTGTTCTCGCCACATTGCCAAGCGTGTAGACGTTAGTAGTTGCATTAAGGTTTATAAGACTCTATGCTAAACATGCTAGGCTGTTTAAAACAAAACGTAGCAGTACCTCGTAGTAAGCCACAATTGTCGTAGGGCTAGTAGTTCGTGCATTAGGAACTTTTAGATCTATATCGCCCCTATAAGACAGCTAAGCTATACGTAGGATCTATAGAATGCATAGAAAACAGCTAAGTTAGAAGTTGCTAAATTTAGAACTAGAATAATTAAGTATATTATTTAAAAAAGTAATCTAAATTTATACTAGAGTTAAAGAGAAAGAGCAAGGGACTATGTATTTATAATTATTGCTGTTAGACATACGCAGCTCCTAGCGTTTTATTATAAGGGAGAGAGGGTCCTAAAAATAGTTCCTTAAGGCGGTGCTTCCCTCTAGACAGTTAAAGAAGTTAAAGACCCTTTAGAGTATAAGTTCTCTAAAGCAGGCATAGACATGTCTAATTGCCTAAACAACTATGCCTTCTTAAAAGCCTAGCCTTTATAAAAGACTAAATAAAAAGAAAAAAAGGCAATTTAGACTATTAAGAGGCAAATGCTAAGAGTACGTAGAGCTTCCTAGAGTTAAGCTAGCGCTCTTTATTGCTTTTAAGAAGGTAGATAGGAATAACAACATAAGAAAAGAGTTTTATTCTCTTTAATCTAAGCAGAACATTCTCTAGTTAAGAAACATAGACAGCATTATAAGTAGCCTATTATTGTTGCTGTTGCCTTAGCTAACTAGTATAGCTATTAGACGACTTGAACAAGAATAAGTTGCTAGATAAGATAGGGAGCAATATTAAGATGCCTTATAAAGGAGAGGATGACATAGAAAAGGATAAAAAGAATACCCTAGTTATAGGTAGCTAATACCTAGATTTGCTAGGCTTAACTAGAAATAGGCTAGTATTTCCCCCTCTACCTAAGCTTAATCTTAACTTAATTTGTAATATCTTATTGTTCTAGCTTACTAACGTTAATCTTCTTATTATAAAACGTATAGAGAAAGGCAATGTAATAGCAAAGTTATAGCATAAATTAGCTGCTAGCACTATAGTTTTCTACGTAATTGTTATTAAGAGGGGCTAACAAATTAGAAATTATTTTAGTTTCACTAAGCGGCCTAGCAGGCGGGCGGGTAAAGCACGGCGCCATAGGGGCCCCTTGTTATGTCTTAGCCTGCTATATGCTAAGACAGACAGACTGCTACTAACAATAGTGCAACCAAAAGTCTATAAGACACTAGCAGCGCTAGCAGAAAGCAAAATTTATCTAAGTTAGTTAACACTAATTAGGCACTAGTGCTTTTATTGTCTATAAATCTAACACTTAGCGCTAAGAACTATAAATCTTAAAAAAGACGTAGATTTAACATTACTTATCCTTTGCAAGTGTAATTAAATCTAGAGAGTAGTGTTTATATTACTAAAGATATAACACTTTAATGTTAGGCTGCTGTTTAAGTTTCTTTTTATAATTCTTCTATAATTTACGTTTAGTTAGTTTAGTTTAGTTTTATAGAAAAGAAATATAAATACATGCTTGTTCTACGCACTATTGCTAACATTGCCTCTACGTGTAGCACCCTAATTACTATAAACCGCTTCTATATTCATGTTAACACTACATAACTAGGAGCTAGGCAACGCTATCTACGACTTGCGCTAACAACTATTATTAGCCGCGCTGTCTTAGCGCCTCTAGAACCTAGGGACTAAGGCATAGCAGGGAGTTATCTTCCCTATAATAAATATAGGCATTAGGGCGCCGCTCCTAATGTTTCGTTTATTTGTTAATTATAGTACTAAAAAGTTTCTTCTCTATAACCCTTAGCCCTACTATATATATGCTCCTTACTACCTAATCTAATTCCTAGAATACTTTACTCTCTTTTTATTTTGTTTTTAACGCATAAATTATTAGCTATTTAATTCTAGAAATGCTATCCCTACTACTAGATATAAGTAAGCAATTAGGAGCTTTAGAGCAAGTTAACAACTGCGTAACTTACACTATTAATGCTTATGTAATTGCTATCTAACAAATTAAAGGACAAAGGCTATAAGTTAGATAGAAAGCTCTATTCTGCTATCTTATTCCTTTTAGATGCCTAGCAAAGACTTTATAATTAGGAGAAGGCGTTATATAACCTAAAGAAGTTATATTAGGAGAGCATAAAATAGCATAAAGACGCTCTTACTAAGCACGCACGTTTTGCTAAACAAATTCTTAGACTAAAACTTTAGTTAGAGAATATAAGGTTAACCTGCCTTAATCTTAAGGAAAAAGTTGTTGCTACTAAGACTAAAGCTACAAAATTATAACAAGAACTTAAGGCAGAGAAGTCTAAGGTTCTTAGGCACTATAATAAGGCGCTAGTGACTATTAGGCAACTTAAAGCCTATGTTAATTAACTTTAAGAGGATAGGATCTAAGTAGCAGCTAAATTCTATAAACAATAGATTAAGACTGTCCTTAAGCATTAGGCAGCGCTTGCTGCTGTTATAAATCAATGTCAGAGTGCGAAAACCAGAACGCAGGCTTCTAAGAAGGCAGAGGGCCTATAACTAACTTAGCGCACTCCCTAAAAGCAAAAGCGAGTATAGATACATGTGGGTACGATTAATAAGGGGGTTAGAGTAGTAGGGGTTAGTAGCACAGCTATAGAGAGGATGTAGTGCGTGGCCCGCTCAGTGCGTGTCTATTTACACTTAAGGGTGCTATTTTAGGCAATTTATTGTTAGAATTAAGGCTAGCTTAGCGTTATCCCACGCGTTTATTTTTAATGCTATGTAGTTTATCTATTTAAGAGGCGTGCTCTATAGCAATATATTATGTAATAATGTTTTCCTTAATAGCAATCTTAATATAAAGCTTAGTAATTTTGCTAGCTTAGCTATTAATAACTTTCTACTACTCGTCTGTTATAAAACTAGTTATAAACTTCCTAGCAAAGATATCTTAACAAGGACTAAACTCTTTGCCCTCTGTTCTACTGTTTATGAAATAATAACTAGCTTAAAGCTATATAAGGATCTACCTAATTACAAAGTATCTGCTGCTTTTGCTAAGGGTTGCTATCCTAATCTAGAATCTGTCTCTGTATTTAAGAACATAATTATAAGATGTTAGAGGCAGAGTTATGTAACTATAGAAAAAGCCCTTTAAGATCTGTTAGCTACTATAAGTAAATTAAGCATGAAGGCAATATAAACATAATTTTTAAGTAGGAAGGGTCTTAGATATTTATAAATAGCTATAGCACATAACTTATTATAGCAATTATTAACGTGTGCGTAGAAATAGTGTCTCGCTACGTAGGGAGGGACGTTACTTAGATTATAGCTAGCATAAATATATGTAATTCTTCTAAACACGTAAGAATGCCCTATAAATGTCTTTTAATAGTTTTTATTCTTCTTTTAGTAGCAATTATAGAACACTAACAACCTAGATAGCACTATTTATATATTCCCCTTGTATCCTTAGCTACATCGCATACATTATCTCTATTAGGGTAGGCTTTGTAGAACAATTAACCTAAGGTAGTAGCTCTTTAAGGATAGTATAAAGTCAATGCAGCCTTTCCGTTCCAAAGAACTCGCATTTCGCCAGCTCGCTAGGCAATTCGATCTAACCTATGGCTGAGCTGCCTAGAGGTAGCTTAGCAACTTTATGCTATAGCACTGCTTCTAGAACTATCTCGCTATAGTAATAATAGTTTACGTTTATAACAAGATTTTCTAGCTTAGACATATCCTTAATAAGAACTTTAAGTCTTTTATACTCTAGTCTCTAGCAAATAATTTAATCTAAAGGTTTAACTATGTCTATATGCGTATGTAGTCTTCTGCTTTTGCTATAGCGAGAGCATGCTAGGAAGTATAGTAGTTGTTCGCTTTCTTAGTGCTTTCTAGCATCTTTTACCTTCTTGTTTAGTACTAGTAGAGGATGATCTTAATAGTAAGAAGTAGATAAACGGCTTTTCTAGCTTATTCTGCTTATAATAGAAATGTAATTTTAGATTACTGCTAAATCTTATATTCTAGTATATAAGTTAAGCTATAGTTAAAACTTTATTATTTCTTTATAGAATTATAAATAGATAGAGGGTCTAGATTTGGCCCCTTCTTAGTAAATACTAAAATTAGGCTTTAGTCTTAACAGAGAGGGCCTAATTCTAGACCTAAGTATATATATAAGTTTGAGTTTACCTTAGCTTTTAAATTCTATTATTATTAACGTTAATTATAAAGCACTGTTAGCATATAAGTTAGCTAAGCCTATGCTCTAAAGGCAACAATACCTATCTAGTGTTCTCTAACCACCTTAATACTATTAAAACTTATATTCCTAAGCTAGATTCTTAAACACTAAGCTTGTTTATGCTAATTAGTAATAGAGCAAAATTAGTTACGCTAAACAAGCTCTTTAGAGTAAAGAGAAATTAACGTTTTCTTATAAAGCAAGTTCTAAGAGAAATATACCTTTATGTTAAAGCATTTAGTATCTTTAACAAAAGGCTACTACTTATTGCTAATAGTAATATCCTAGCAAAGACTTTAAAGGCTAAAATCCCCTTTACTAAGTGTTATAAAACCATAAAGCAGATAGTCTAGAGACCTAGCTTACTTAGTAAGATATCTAGTACTATCTACTCTTAGCTACTTTATCCCTTTGTTAACGTGTTCTGTTTTTTCTTAGATAACCTAGGTAGTTTTAAGCAAGTTACGCGCTATCTTGCTACGTGGCTTAAGCAGGTTTATAAGCTAATAGTTCCTAGGAGTACTTGCCTATAGGTAGTTATAGTGACTAAGAAAATCCCCTTAGGCGTAGAAAATAAGAAAGAGGCAAGAAAAGCCTTCCTATGGCTGCTAAGCGAGGAAACGAAAAGAGACCTGTGTGAGCAGGTTTTAGCAATTAAGATAATTATACTTTTCCTAGCTAGCGCACTCTCTGTCAATGCTCGCTACAGAATGCTCAAGGAACGTATTATAAGTAGATTAGACTAAGTGCGAAAGCATAGAGAGCAGTCTAGATGTCTTTTCTCTATAACTTACTTTGCTACGTTTCTTATAAGTGCATGTAAGCACTTCTCATAGGTTATACATAAGCTGTTTAACTTTATCTAGGCTTCCTAAGTAGACAATCTAGTAGCACAAGATTTAGACGAGCATTTAGCTAACCTAATAAAGCATATTAGGAGGTCTAGGGACTTTACTGCCTTTATAGCTTCTACTATTATATCTAATCTTCTGCTAGACAGTTACCCTCCTAATTCATACTATAGGTCCTAATGCTATAACTAGTGCAGGAACGTCTAACAAGTTAATAGTGTTTACTCTAGAGCAAGTACTAGATTCTCTTTATAAAGATGCATTTCTAAAAGAGAGGGTTATTTCTTTCCTAGATTTAGACAATATTATCCTCTATAGTGGCTTTATTAATCTAGTCTATATATATCTAATCTGCTTTTTTAAGCAGCTAACACATAGTCCTTTATTAGCTATAGAGATTTACTATAATACTTTAAACTAATTTAAACACTATTAGCGTAGCATCTAAAGCAGCAGTACTTGTCTCTGCTGTCTACGTTAAAGACTATAGTATAGCTTATCTTATAGACATATTCTATGTAAGAACTACGTTCTAATCTTTAGGGACGTTGCTAAACATAACCTATAGATATATAAGATACGTTGCTGTTTCCTTTATAGGGAAGAAAGGCCTAAGGAAGTAACTATTAGAACTTATTCTCTTATAGCTAGAGTAGGAATTCTTTACATTAATAGTAGCGGCGCTTAGGGCACGTTGCCCCTCTAGCTAATAAAGCGTATATATAATTAAATTAGGTTGCCTATTCCTTTCTAGAAATTCTTTAAGGTAGCCTTTAGCGTTAGTTTAGGTACGCTTTTATATATTAAGCTAATTAACCTCTAGCTAACTATTTCTAGGAGGCCTTATTATGTTAGCTATGTTTGTTAACAGATAGGGCATTAAGGAATCTACTAATACTTTTAAACAACTTGCTAAAGTTGCCTTTATGCCTTAGATAGTGTCTAAAATTCTAATCTTTTATAACTTTATTAAACTTTTAATATTATACTTTGCTAACAGACTCTATGCTCCTAAAAACATTAAAGCAGCGCTAAAACAGGTTTTTAGGAATAACAAGAGCATTCTAGATGTCTCGCATACGACTACTATAGAAACACGTGTTAGGCTTCCTATAGCCACTGTTAGTAGTACGCTGTCTTGCTATATCTTTATAAACTATAACAGTGTTAAAGAGCGTGTTAAAAGTTAAGGTACGTCTTACGTAATGTAAATAAACTAAGCCCTAATTAAAGTAGAGGACTATGTTATAAAACTAAAAGACAAATTAGGAAGCGTTCTGCTATAGGAGATGTAAGTTTATAGAGAAAAGCATAAAGATATGCTAACGTAGGATATAGAGCGCGTTTTGCTTTAGCTACACTTAGGTATGTTATCTCTTGTCCTAGTGTACTCTAACTAATTACTAAGCCATAGGTTTTTCCTACCTAAACATATCTATAATGTTAGCATATTTTAAGATATAGGACTATTTATAAACAATCTATTAGTTTTAGCGCTCTCTAAGGCGGCAGCCCTGTTCCCTTTAAGTAGCAAACCTAACTTTATTATCTCCTTAGGAACTAGCAAGCTATACTACGCTAACAAGCCTAACAGGGTATCTAACAATACATAGCAAAAGAGCATTTTACGTAAGCTAGGCAAAGCCTTCTAAGAAAAGCTATAGGACAAGCAAGTTAGAGAAGCGATTTAAACCTAGTGTATCCTAGAGTAGTATTATTAATTTAACACTATACTTAATAGCTTTAGACTAAGACTAGATAACATAGCAAGCATGTTAACTTTAAAAGAGCAGGTTAATAGAAATAGCTTAATCTCTAAACTAATAAATAACGTAGCGTATAGTTTAGTTGCTTCCTTGTTTTACTTTAAACTAGATAGAGATCTAGACAGGCATAAAAGGAGGTTTATAGGCTTAGGACGCATTTTATGCTCTATATTAGGTAAAAATCCTGCCTTTCTAGAGCTTATAAAGCAGCTCTTAGCAGATTTAGCGTAGTTTTTACTAGATAGCTACCTAGTCTGTTTAATTAATAACCCCTCCTGCTAGGATAAAGACAGCAATTTTTAAAAGAGTATTAAGATTAACACTGCTAACTTATTTGCTATATTATTAAAGAGGCAGACTAGAGCTTAGAATATTAGCGCCTCTCCCTTCTTAGTAAAGATGTTAATTAAGCAGCAACGTTTTAAATTATTCTTTAGTAGCCCTAATTATTAAGAAAGGAAGGCTTCTAACAGGCCTAATTATTAGAAAAGAAAGGCTTCTAACAGTTTTAACCTCCTAAGAACAAAACAAAGACACATGTAAAAACATAGGAGCACTAACTAAGGAATAGAGCGCATGTAAATAAAGACAGGGTGTAGAATGTTATAAACTTATAGTCTAAATAGCTTAACTAAAGCTATATCTACATGCCTTCTATTCTAGTCTAAGAGCTAATCTCTTAAAAAGCAAATACATCACAAAATCTACGCCCTCTAAGCATACCCTAAGCTAAAGTAGATTTAGTTAGGAATCCCTTCTAAGTGCTTGCCGTTAGAGAAAGGACAAGACTCTTTAGATTCTTTGTTCTACTACTTCTTATATTAGCGTAGTCTAATCTTAAAGCATAAAATACTAGCCTTATTAATACACGTAAAGTAGAACAAATGTTTATATGGCTATGCCTGCTATACCTCTTTACCCTCCTTATAGTGTTTATAATAAATTACATAGTAGGAGTTAGCGTCTACTAGAATTTTAAGATAAATTTGTTAATATAGCAACTACGTTTTTAAACTCTTACTAACTTAAATAGTAAGTTTTTTACTACAAGGTTGTCCTACAGAGCAGAGCAGGTGCTTGTTAGGAAGATTAACAACTAGACATAAGAGAATCTAAAGACGAAGGAGAATATTCCTAAGTATAGATAATTCTGCTAACCTAGTTCTCTTAAGTTTTTATAACCTATCTAGTTAGCTAGCTAAGCCTCTAATTCCGTCTAAAGTTTAGTTATTTACCTATGCTTCTAAGGAATCTTTTAACTTGTCCTAAAGCTCTTTATATAATCCTTTTTTCTCTATTAGCTCGCTATGCGTTCCTTAGTTAATAATCTAGCTATCTCTAACTACTATAATCTTATCTGCTCTAGCAATAGTAGACATGTAGTGTGTAACTATTACTGTTGTTTAATTTAAAGAAAAAGATGCAAGAGCCTGTTAGATATCTAGCTCTATGATTCCGTCGAGCGCAGAAGTAGCTTTGTCTAACAGGATAATAGATAGATTATAGACTATAACACAAGCAATTACAATGCGTTAGCGTTAGCCGCTAGAGAGGCGAACGCCCCCCTCACTAACTATAGTCTTATAGCTATCTAGAAAGGACTTAATTATATCATGGATATAAGCCGTTTCGCATGCTATCTCTATTTCCGCCTAGGAAAGATCTTAACTAAATTATATATTATTAGCAATGGATCTACTAAACAGTTATAGGTCTTGCAGTACGACTCTAATAGCTTCTTAAAGACTAGATAGCGATATGTTGCTTAGCTTATAGCTGTCTATTATAATTTTACCTTTTTAGTGTTCGTAGAGCCAAAGTATAAGACAAAGTATTATAGATTTTCTACTGCTAGATAAGCCCACAATTGCTGTTGTTTAGTTAACCTTTATAGTAAAAGTTATATTATTAAGGACTCTTTTATAGTTATAGGAAAAGCTAACATTATAAAATTTAATATTGCTAGAACAAAACTCCTCTGTCCCCTCGTCTAGTACAGAAGGCTTTGTAGACAGCAGTTAAAGGATTCTTTTAGCGTTAATAAGCACTCTGCTTATATTTTAGTATAAACCTAGCATCCTCTTCGTTGGCCTAGTAATGTTCTTCTAATATAAAACGAATAAAACAAAACTCCTAACTAAGCTTAAGTGGCAAATAATATGCTAGATAATAAAGGCATAGCCAAGCACTAAGCTTTAGCTAGATATAAGGTCTTGTAGAAAGCCTTAAATTATATAGTAATAGGTATAACTAAGGTAAGTTTCTACATTTGCTTTAAGATCCTTCTCGTATCGCGTACACTAGAATAGAATTTAGTTAAAAGAAATAACTATTTTATGTAGTTAAAGAGATTCTATAGAAGTATAGGAAGCCTTATAATAGTTTTCTGCCTATTATGTGAGTTTAGGTCTAGCCTATTCTATGCCAAGGCAACTAACAAGCCTGTAGAAGAGTATGAAGCTAATAACTAGCAGAGCTATGTACGCACTAAACCTAGGCACGAAATATATAATTATAATAGCAATGTCTAAAAGCGTTAGAACAAGCCTAAAGAGGATCTTGTTAACTATAGTGCTAAGCAATTAGGTTTGTTTAATTGCTTTGCTAATTTCTGCTAAATTTTTGCTAGTATAAAAATCCATAGATAGTTCTATAGCATGTAAGAAGGCTAGTAAAGAAATTAAGAAATACGTTAAGGACTACATATAGGTATCTGCCTAGTTATTCACGCCGTCTAGTACGTTGTTAAGTAAATAGTAGCTAGCTAGCGTAGTAATATCTTTCTATGGCATAATACCTAACTAAAGTATAATCCTGTCTATAATAATGCCTAGTTCTTAAGGTATTGCTATATTTATAAAACGTTCTGTTAACAGGATAGTGCATCTAACAGCAAACTAAAAATTAAAGTAACAGTTAGCCTTAGGAAGGAGGCAGGGAAGGATAAACTCCTTAAAAGCAGGCTAGGTGTTATTTTAATCTCGTTTAGTAGCAGAATTTGTAATAAGTGGCAATGTCTCTTTGTCTGTATTGCCTTGCACGTAGGAAAAACTAGAGATACGCCAAGCGTACGTTACTAACATAGCAGATATCCCCACTCTTATTATAGAGAAAAGCACTCTCCCTAGGAGCTAGGGCTAGAACAGAACAGAGAGGACTATTTAAAATAGGCCCTCTAAGGCGAAGGCCCTAATGTATGCAAACAAACATAGCTCCTTTAAGAGCAGTGTAAGAGCCATGGCCGTCTACATAATTGCTATACTAATAGTATAGAACATAGTTAGATAAGAGACTGCTAGGGCGTGACGAACAGCGTAGTACACTGCTTCTGCTAGATAGCTTAAGGCAATCGTAATAGTAACAACAATTAGTCGTTTTCGTCTGTTCCCATGTCGATTAACGTTTGCTCAAGATACGAAAACTATGTATACCAGCACTCTGACATAGCAGAGTACAATAGTGAAGGCATGCGTGTACTCGAAGATAGAAGACTATATTTGGGGTCGCCTAAAGAAATTCATGTTGTGGGATATAGGAGTTGCGCCCTAACGACAATTGAGGATAAAATCTAGGTATAGCTACAGCAGCACAGCTATCTTATAAAGTTGCTAGAATCGCGAACCTTCCCCACCATAAACGCCTTGGTCAGCTAGTACGACTAGAGGCGGATCCACAATCTACACGGTGTAATCCTTGATCTAATAGATATAACTAGCCTATGCATGCGCGGAGAGAGAAGCGAATTCACCTAGCAGAGAATGCACGATCTATAATTATGCATAACAATAACAAGGGCTAAGGCACGCAGTAAGGGAATAACTCACATGCATATAACTAAGACATAGTTATATAAACGTCTACCTAAACATAATTTCTATAAGACATATTTCTACTAACGTAATAGATATCTATTGCTGTCTTAATTTTAATAAGGAACGCGCGGAACTTATCTAGGCAGTCTAAGCTACTGCGCATTCTATACCCTTCTAAATAGCTACGCTATTCCTTAGCTTATAACTATGTAAGTGCTTTAAGTGTTGTTAAAAATAATCTGCTTAGAGGAAAATTTTCTTATAGCATAATCTAACATTATGTTTAGTAGAGTGTTTAGACCTCTCGCCTAGCGTCTTAATAAAGAAGTCCTTGCTGTAGTATAAGCATATTCCCTTTTTATTAAAAGTATCCTTAGAAAGATTTTTACATAACTACTGTTTAGTCTTAGTATAGATAGAGCGCTTATGCCTGTTTCTTTTTGTTATAAGTCTTAAATTTACTTTTGTAGAATCTATACTTAAATTTCCTTTCTTTCTTATAGGCACTACTAAGCAGTTAGCTTAATATGTTAAACAGCTTAGGCTATAACTTACTATAGCTCTTCCTTATTTAGGAAACGCTTTTTAATTTAACAACAGCTATAGGCATAAGCTAACAACTTCTAATAGACCTCTTTAGTTAAGGGGTTAGAATTAAGCAGTTATGTTACTAGTGTCTTAGAGGCGTTAAGCCTCTAGTCGCGTAAGCTTATAGTTAAACAGGGTTAGAAATATAGTAGTGCGTCTAATTAAAAGCAGCTTTAGCCCTCTTTAAGATATATAGGGGCGATATAGCTAGGCAGGCCCTAGCCCTAAGCTAGACATGATTAGATGCGTAACGCGGGCTAGCACACTAGAACAGCGTGGCAGGACTTTCTAATATGCTCTAATCCCCGCCCTTAGCCTATACTGTGCCTTATCTCTATAGGCTAGCTAAGGCTAGAGTCTTACTCGTACGCCCTTTAGCTGCTGCATTATATTACAGGGATAGTTAGTTACCTAGCCTCACGTAACTACTTAGGGGATACTATAGCGGTGCTATCTACTGTCTCCTTGCCTCTGCTAGCTGCGCTCTCCTGTTTAACGCTTAGGAATACTAATATAATAATAATTATAGAGGTGCTCTATAAAGTATTCTTGCTACGTGAAACCCTTATTTTCCTACCCTTAACACCCTATATAATATCTTACTAACATTTATTTATATAGATACATGTTTAGGTCTTGTCTGCTAGGAAATTAAATTTAATTATACTATAATTTAACTGCCTATGACCTCCTAATTATCTACTTCTTTCTATTCTTCTAGTATAGCATATAAGTGTAGAATATAAACCTACCTATATAAGCTATTATAAAAGCATTCCTAGCTCTCTAGTATCTAAGTCACAAAGTGGCACTTAATAATAAGGTAGTGTTTCTTATTTATCTTCTGTTTAATATCCTAAAGAGAAGTTAGTTAAATTAGCATCTACGCGAGCTAACGATGTAGCAAGTCTACTAACTCCGCAGGCCTACTCGCTATGTAAGTTTCTAATAAGTAATTAACATTGTTATTAACAGCAACGCCGCTATTATAAAGCAAGCGCAAGGATTGCTAGATTAACCTAAGTTCCTAAGTAGACAACTAGTACCCTTTTATGCTAAGGTATTGCTCGCACTCTATATATTTATGCGGATTCGTTAATAGAAAGTCGCTAACGTAATTAAGAAGCAGAGGACTCTATTTATGCAAGTTCTCTTAACCTAACTATAGCAGCCTAGTACTAGATTAATCTATAGTAAGGTTAGTATGTTTTGTTACAAGAGTAGCTAGGCTTAACAGTAGTAGATTAGCAGCAGATTAAAACGTGTTAAGGCTAACATGTTTTAGTACAAGGGTAGCTAGATCTAATGGTATATTCTTAGTAGTAAGGCTTTCAAGGCCAACGCGCTCTAGTGCGAGGCTTAGCGCCGTAGAACGAACGACTTCTCTAATATATAAGAGAAGTTTAAGATCCTTCTATAGCTCTATTAAGTTGCCTTCTAGTATTATTAATTTCTACGTATCTAGAATAAGGTAGATATGCTTTGCTTAAGGAATTCTAAGAAGATTAGCGCCTGCTTAAGTCTTGTTATTAAGCAAGTTAATAGTTACTTAAAGAGTTAAAAGTTAATTTAAGTAAGGTTTAAGGAATTTATGCCCTTTAGAGAAGTGCAAGTAATAGTTAATAATATAGATAAGCTTAGATAGCTTGCTTCTTAAGTCCTCTATATTAGCTATAAGGGAAAGAGACTGCTAAGAAGCATTAGCACCTAGCTATCTTATTTATTTTTAGCTTTGTTAGCTTTTCTGCCTAGTAACCTATTTAGCCTTCTCTACTAAACATAGACACCTTACTTACAGACACCTTACTTATAGACACCTTATAACAATGTTCTATAAGCATAATAGTACCTATAACAAAAAAAACTATCTATGTTGCTAGAATAAGACAATATATAGTAATAATTGCTCTTGCCCTAAAGATTATAAGCAGCGCTTTGCGCTATGCTACTGCTACATATCTATATATAAACATAACTAGTTCTTTTAGTTAGTAAGTTGCTATTATTATTAGACAAAACCTAACAGCCTCTTTAGGAACTATATACTAAATTTTTGTTTTCTAAAGGCTAGTAACAGAATTAAGCTTAACAGATATATCTACTATTATAACGCCTAAGGGGCTACCTAGGTTAGCAAAGTGCTTAGTATTAAACAAGATAAGCTACGCGTCTAGCGCGTACTCCTGCCTAAACATATTAAAGAAAAACTTAAGCCCTAAAAGATTATTATAACTATTACTCTATACTATAAGGAAACTATTAATTAAAGCTAGTGTTAAGGCTCTATAATTATATTTAAGCTCTATCTCCCTAGAGTAGAGAACAAGGTAAAAAAGGGCAAGGCACTCTAGTAGAAAAAGGTTTACTATAATCTTAGGTAGCTTAAGCTTTAAATTACTAAGAAGAGAGGGGCTACTAGAAGTGTTAGAAGAAGAAGAAGACGAAGACTTTAATAAGCATATATAAGAGGGTAGTTAGTTAAAGCTAAGGCGCATAGAGAGGCTGCAGAGAACCTATTCGCACTTTTATAGGCGTTTAGCATCCTTCTTATGCCCTTTAGCGTCTATATTATCTTAGGTCTCTATCTAAACACTATTGCTAGTGCGCCCTAGGGCTAGAACATTAAGCTACGCGCCTACTTCTAGACAACATCCTCCTAAGATCTAGTTAAACTTAGTTCTTATGCCTTTGCTTCTAGAGAGACTTTATTCCTTCTCCTTATTCTAGGTGTATTAGGTACATTGCCCTATTATAAACGTAACAATTTTGCTAAGGCTGCTTAACTTTAAATATTATTATTCTTAGCTACTTCTATAGCTCTGCTATTGTTAGCACTGCTAATGCCTTAGTTGCTTAGACGTTTTTAAGGGTTTGCGTTAGGTAGGTGTAGACTCTGTGCTGCTACTATAGCTTTGCTAATAGGGGAGTCGCTAAGACGCAATTAGTATAGCTGTAATAGATTTAGGGGACGGTAATACCCTTGTTTTAATCTTTTGCCTACGACGCACATCCTTTAATACCACTATAGTAGGAGGCAAGGAGAAATAAGAAGGCTACGTGGGTTAAAAACAGGCTAAGAATATGTATTAGTTATTAATAGGCGGCAGCATTTCTAATAATAGGAGGGCGTATGCACACGTAATCGCGGCTGTAATCTAGACTACTCTTGCTTTCACTATAGCTATATATACTAGCAAACATAAGCTAAGTTAAATTTAAACTTACATAGTGCGTTTGTTGTTTTAAGCAGCTGTTCTATGTATAATATAACAAAAGGCAACCTAGTTATTAACAAATTAAGGAGATTATAGCAGCAAAGATGTAACGTTTCTTAACAATAAGCACCTTAGTCTGCTAATAGCCTTATGTTATTTGCTAAAAAAAAAATATACAGGCGTGTAAGAGGAGGTATAGCAACTTTATATAGACACTATGCTTCTAAATTAGAGCTAACTAGTAAACAAGGTGCTAACAAGATATCTAAGTATAGTTACGATTATAACTACTAAAACGAACCCCTAAGAGCTTACATTAAGAATCATGCCCTAGACAGACTATACCACCTAGTGTCACCTCGCATATTATAGACTAGCTCTACGGTTTCAAACAAATACGCACATGCAGTTTTAATAGCGCTAAAGCTAGTCATAGGTCCTAGTAATATTAAAGCCATAATTCTTTTCTAGAACCTCCTTGCTGTAAATATACTCTTTCCTATACTTTGCCTAAATAAATCTTTTTATCTTACGCGTGTCTTAAAGTTTATAATTATAGTCTTCTGTTCTATAAACAAATTTAATTTATAGGCAGTAGCTTAGGGGAGACCCTAGCTCCTACAGCGCATACCTAAGCATAAAGCACTTCTGCTCTAGATCTAGCTTAAGATTAAGAGCAGCTAATCTCCTTTTCCTAATTCTCTTCTCTATCTTACTTATAGGGATATAAATGCACCTATTTTCCTCTCCTAATATAGTAGCTATGTTAGGCTTAGGCTCTAGTTTAGACTAGGCTCTGACATAATCAAGGGGGCTTAGGCAGTTCTAGAGTAGCTGCTAGAAAGACATAAAAAATTTCTTGCTTCCTTTGTCTCTAGTGGCCGCGTAGGTTACGCATGTGGTAAGGGGTAGACTGCCTATGTGATCTAGTAGGATCCTACTACGTACCTTCTCCCTAGAACTACGCTTAACAACGGCTTTATCTAGCTAATCTAGAGCAATCTCCTTAAGCTCTTCTTTTAATAGCTTAACATTATAGTATTTGTTGTTAGCATACTATATATATTAACTCTACATAGGATAATATAATAGCATTAAGTTAATTCTAACTTTAACGTTGTCTAACCTATGCTACTTAACCTAATAAGTCTACTCTATGTAGCCGCCCACGCTTACGCCGCTGCAAACGATGTCTTAAAGTAAAAAACGTGCCTTTATATTAGAGAGTTTCTGCAGGAAATAGCTGTTAATTAAACTATTGCTAAGGAAGTATCTAAGATTAGGTATGTCCTCTTTAATCTCCTTACTGCTGCTCTCTAGCATAAGAGGATACTGCGGCTAGATAACTACTAATCCTTAACTAATAATACTGCTTAGGTGCTCTTAGTACTATTGTTTATACTCTACGTCTCTAGTAAGCTATAAAGTGTTAGATGCTACTTTATAAGAGCTAGAGATAGTAACGTACTATACTACCTCTATGCTAGAAGACGTAGACATTATATAGTTTCTAGACCTAGCTAGTTGCGATCTCTTCTAGTACATAAACAACAAGCTTTAATTCTGCGGTTTTAATTATAACCTTTAAAAACTCTTAGAACAGTTTATGCTAGGTCTCTATTAGTTTAGGACTATATTTAAAGCCTAGCTTATAGTTAAGTATGTTAAACGCTAACATGATAAGAGCTAAATAGACAAAGGATAGATTAACAGAGAAAGGATAGAAGAATTAAATAAAATAACGCTAGGGAGTATGTCTTATATACCCTTAGTAAATACGTTGCTAAAATTCTTCCCGTCTAACAGGGCCCTATAGCTTAAGCGTTAATTATGTAATTAGAAGGTCCTATAATATAAACACACGCCCTGTAGATACGTCCCACACATGTGATATCTCTCACGCGCCCAAGCGTTGTTTATATCTAGGCTATTAAAAACTAGAATTAAGCAGAGTGTGGCAAGTCTATACTTTCTACTACATATATGCAAGGCTTAGATGCACTGCAAACCTATTAGTTAGTTAGTAGGATAGAGACCGTTTATTCTAGCTACTGTCCTACTATGTAGTCATGTATTATATATTATGCCCCTTTAGCATCAGTGCATGCATAGATTAAGCTATGCTCCTATAGGCATAAAGCGACTTCTGCTACAGCAGACCCCTGTTAATTGCACAAGAAAGACCAAGCTTGTCTATAGTCTGTTATAGCGTGAACTATGTACGTGGCTTAAATAGTCTAAGCTAATATGCACGTAGGTTTCTTTTTTGTCTAGACGCAAGTTCCTTCTTGCCCTATTATATAATATATAGTTAAAAGAGAAAGAACTTTACTTAAGTTAACAAAACAAGTAGATGCTGCTGCCTTGCTTTCTTTAGGGCATCTATAAGTCTTAGTAAACTTGTTTGCTTTATTATCTGCTTCTTAGGCGGCTTTACCTGCCTATGTGACACCTAAGAAGCCACTACAGGCTACATTATATCTTAATTCTCTAGATATAAAGACTAAAATATGCTATATTTTCTCTCTCTTATGCCTTACGTTAATTTCTTAGGTAGAAACTTTTCTATAGCTGCCCTAAGGGGTTGCTTTATTCCTAACAGGTTAACTTGCATTACATAGCTATACTATATCTTTGTCTTAACTTCTTTTAGATATTAACTTAGAAGTTATTAAGAATGTCTTAGAGCGTAGAATGTAATTATTTGCTTATTACATTAGGGCAGGTACGCTATGCACTATATCTAGCTAATTAGAGGGAGTTTAAGGACTATATTTGAAAGTATATAAAGGACTAACCTAGTTAGGTTAGTATCCTCCCTAGGTCGCGCAGAGGTGAGATCAAAGAGTAGGCTAGGACTATAGACCCTAAAGATGTAGAAACTATTTATAGCACGTTACTAGCTTTTCCTAGGGACTTACTACTAACGCATTTGCTAGGTGCATGTGCTTAATCTAAAGGGGTACTAGTCTATCTCTTTATAACTAGAGTTAAGAGCACGTACTTTAAAATAGCTAAATATAACTATATAAACCTCTTTAGAAATGTTAGCTACTAGGGACACTAGTACTCGTCCTATCTCTAAGCCTCGCTATACGCAACGACTGCCGCCTACGCGTGCCCCACAGCGCTAGTACCCTACATGGCTCCACTAGCACCCGCCTATTCGCACAGCGCGGGGGGCCTCCCTGTTAACCTTAGGCAAAGAGCTATAGTCACTAAATCACGCGGCATCTTTATCTAGAATCTAAACTATAGCGCAAGGACTAGTAATCTAACCTCGCTAATCTATAGCGTTAGGTTGTAACTAATCAAGGCTAAGGTGCATAAAGATAGCCAAGGCTAATCCAAGGGCTATAGGACAGCCAAGTTTAGCACTAAGGAGGAAGCCTAGTATAGCGTTACCGCACTTAATAGCAAAGCCTATAAGAGTAAGACACTAACAGTCTGTCTTAACACTAACTTAACAGTTATAAGTGTTTTACTGCTTATAAGAAGAGTTTCTCCTCTTATAGTAAAAAGCCTAACCTAGAACTACGTAAGTATATTAATGTCTATAATAATAATTAGACTCTAGCTAACAGGATATAGCACTAAACAGCCTTAGCGACCTAAACAGCTACGCAGGTTGATCCTACGTGTGCTTCCCTAGCTTAGTTACAAGGCATCTATATGTAAGGCGTGAAGAGAGGCTTTCTGCTAGTCCGCTCTTTTAGTTTTGTTAAGATCTTAATAACTAGGGATTAGGTAACCTAGACGTTGTTAAGACACTGCTAGCAAGTGTACTGTTTAACGTTAGTCCTAGAAGCTATATAGGTGCTAGAGTTAAGGTTTCTAGTAGTAAAGGATTATAAGATGTTATTAACAAATCTGTTAGCAGGTAATGTAATTAAAAAACTAGGGCATTCGCACACGCGCTTATCTCCTGTTCTCTAAGCTGCTAATGCATAGATTTAGCTAAGCGCTATAGAATGCCTATTTTAGTCGCCACCTTCTGCTATATCTAATCCTTAAATCTAGTCAAGTTTGTTAGCTATAGCCCCTTTATATACTAATATAGAGGACATAGTTATATATAGAGCATCTGTTACTACATAAGTTATAAGATCTAATAGGGAATTTTATAAAGGAGATAATGCGTAACTAAATAGATATAACGAACCCTAACAAAGCTATAGTATATAACAACTAATATAGAATTTTGCGTCTTACATACTAAGCATAAAGCCTTATAAGCTTGTTCTTTTTTTCTTTGTCCTATATAGCGCGCTTCTCTAGGTAGTTTTAGTAGCGCAGGCGGCATGAGGTAGAGCTTCTACCTAGGAGGCGTTTAGCAATGTCATTCTATTTCATGCCCTAGCCACGTAATTAGATAGTTAGATTGTCCTCCTCTAGTGTCTATTTAGACTGCTTTTTAGCTAGCGGTTCCTCTAGCAGTAGCGTTTAAGATATAGCGCGTTTAAGCATTTAGGACAGTAGCAATCCGTTCAAGCCTAGCAGGTCTAGCTAAATTAGTTAGTCTAGATCTAGGTGCTAATAAGGCTCTGCAATGGCCAGAAGGACAGGCCCGCCCTGCATAGACGTAGAAGAAGCTACTAAGGCGGAGCTCTTCTTGCTTGCTAGGGAGTCGAACTGCTTCTTAGCTAGTGGCTCCTCTAGAAGTAGTAGGGTTGTTAACTATAGGACAGGCTCTAAAGTAGCGGCAGGTCTTAGAGACTAGACTTCTAGGCTATCTATAAGCAGGTTAATGTCTATAATTAGCTACGTAATTAGCTAGATGTTAAGGTAAAGCGTAAAGACAATAATTAACTACTTATTAAGCAGGGTTAGAAACACTTAGGGCGTAAGAACGTGTGCAAGGCAAACAGGTGTAACAGAGAGGCCTAGACTAAAGGACGCGCAGTATATATATTATAAGAAGCAGCTAGTCTCTAACACTGCCAAGTTAGCTAATTAAACAGTCTAATTAGCTACACATCGCTATAAATAGAAGTTAGACATACTGTTCTATAAGTTTATAAGTTAAAACGCTTTAAGTCTATATCTAGTTAGCTTTATGCGCTATAACAAAAAGGAAAGTGATTTGCTAACTAATACTAGCTACATGAATTAGTAGTGGCTAATAGTAGTTAACTAATCTATTATTATAATAGCACAGCTCCCACATGGGCTATGCGCAGGTTAGCATAGCTTATTAATAATCTGCTAAGAAAAAGTATAGAGCGACAGGTAAGGGGAAGAGTGTTAACTTTTATTAGCTAGCTACAAACGGCTCTAACAAATGCTATAAAGGTGTATCTACCCTCGCTGTCCTATAAAACCTGCAGCGTTAACAGCAGCAAAAATGCAACGTTTATTAACAGCAAATTTTTTGCTAGCAAGCTGTACCCGCTTTGCTCTACTAACCTTAGATACGTCAAGTTCTACCCAATTCCCTACGATAGAGTAGCCTAAACAAAGGGAGTCTACTGCCCCTTGTTGTGCATGTTCTAGAGACACGTAAGATACCTATTAGTATATCAAGTCGCCGTCTAGGTGTGTAGATCCGTCCCTATCTCTAAAACTTTTTATGCATCTAGCTTTTAGAATTAGGATGTAGCTACATTCTATCATGCCTAGCAGTTCGTTAAGGTCACTAGCTAGAACTAGCCCCATGTTTACCTATGGGCTATCTAGTGCAGTGGGGCGACTACACATAAGAGCATTGCTACATAAGTTGCTCTATCGCTTAGAAGGTGCGCTTGTTCTAAGATTCTTATACAGGTCTAATGCTCTAAGATATACGTGTTAAGAGAAAGCATAAAATATAAAGTATTAGCCTTTATAGCTAACAAAAGGAAGTGTATGTAGGCTAACTACTTTCTAAATTTCTAAGCATTTAAGGAGTAATGCAGAGTATATAGACGTTTAGGGTGGCACTAGAGAGGGGGGTAGGAGTGGATATTCCTAGGCACTAGTAAATACTTAATTTAAATCTAATTTATAACAGCTTACTTCTAAATAAGATAGCAGGCCCTTAGTAGCAACTTAATCTAGAGTTCTTAGCAATGTGCTAGACAATCCCTTAGATTTATTTATAGAGCTAGCTATAGTTACAATGACTAGTTCCTTAACTAGAGAATATAATAGAGAAGGTGTTAGAGAAAGTGTTAGAGAAAGTGTTAGAGGCACGTTAGTAGCCATGAGTCACAAAGTACTAATTAGTAGCATTAGAAATTAGCCTCTTTTAACTTATATAAATTAACTTTACTAGAAAAATATCCTTTAGCTAACGACTAAAGCAAACTGCTTATGCAGAATAAGGAGGCAAAGAGGCCACAAGAGTATGAAAGAAGGCAGCAGCGTAGCGGGGCTAAAAGTCCTGTTTATATACTTCTTAGTTTTCCTATAGCTAAAGGGATTGTTGCGTCTAAATTAATTCATTACGTAAGCTTTCTAGGGGTAGTAAAAAGTAGTCATAAATCGCGGCCGCAATCTATTCAATAGGGGCCCAAGGCGTAGCGCTACAGCAGCTTGTATTAGGGTAAGCCAATCCGTTATGAGGATAAGGTAGACAGACTCTTTAATTTCTTAATAGTGCTATTTAAAATAGGCCATAAAACTAGCCAAACTTCCTATCGTCGCTAGTCCTATTTATATTATTACAGGATAAACTACATTTAATAACAGTAGAAAACACATGTTTAACGTTGCCCTTAGCTATAGCCACTGCAAATCCATAGTTTAAACGTTTAGCTTCTTCTACCTCTCTGTTAACCTTATGTTCGCTAATCTTATCCTACTTAGTTCTAACTATAACAACGGCAGGCAGTGTAGGAGGAGGTAAGGTAGAGCTTAGGTTATTATTCCTAACTAGTGCCGTTATCTTATATATCTGCTATAGTATCTTCCTAAAAGTTAACAGATTAGAGAGATTATAGACATAAAGGGCTCTATTAGCCTCGCTTATCGCCTTATCTCTACATGCATCCTTACTCCCTATATTAGTAATCTCTAGCTTAAATGTCTAGTTTCTATATATAAATAGAAATAGTGTTATAGGATTATATAGCTTAGTATATATGCTATTAACTAACTAAGACTCTATTAGACTATAGTAAGTACGCCAAACACCTGCAAAACGCACTTTGTTAATTAACGCTGTTTTGCCTACTCTACGTTTACTAAGCACCACTAATTTAAAAGGGATACGCTTGTTTACTTATAGCAAAGTACCCCTATCTATAGACTAAAAGGCAGTAATATCTAATTAACTAGACATCTGCTTAGAAAAGAGTAGCACATGTAAGGAGAATGCAGGTAACAAAAACATATAAAAAGGCAACTAGTAAAGGCAGCAAGGCAATAAGAAGAACAAAGTGTCTAGCCTTATAAAAGGAAGTGTATAATATATCTAGGCAAGCACGCCTACTTAAGAAAGCTTCTTGCTTTTTTAAGGTTAGTACTTAGCAGGTCCCTACATTTCGCGTCGCTCCACAGATATAGATACGTACGCGGCATTTATAGCTAGGGAGCTTCTGCCCTATTAGGCCCATAGGCACTTTACAGCGCATAGAGCAAGTTAGCTCACTAATGCGTTGTTAGGTAGGATCTAATGTTTCCACGTAGGGAAGCACACTAAGTTAGCAGGAAATCTAAAAGGGCAATTAGGTGCAAGCCTATCTATGATTAATAGCGCGTGCAGAGCCAATTAACAGGTAGTGTTAAAGAGAGCAGAATTAGCAAGGCACCTAACTGCTATGCTAGATTAGGGTGTGCCCTAAGGACACACCCTAATCTAGCGCTACACTCTATAAGACTCTCTTCCTCCTTATAGACTAACATGCTACGTAAACAAATTAACGTATATTAGGGAACAGATAAAAATTATACTAAGTATCTAGAGAGCAAGCTTCTTTACTCGTGTGGAAAGCTTTAGCAGATACTAGCTCTAGAGAGCAAGGTTTATTACTTACGCAGAAAGCTTTAGCAGATACAGGCTCTAGAAAGCAAGGTTTATTAATTACGTAGAAAGCTTTAGCAGGTGTAGGCGCAACTGTTCTAGCCTAAAGCACTAGAACCTAAGCGCAAAAGGCTTTAGGCGTAATTAAAGTTATCTTTATATTAACATATGTTCTAGCTTAATGCATTAGAACCTACACATAATAAGCTAAAGAATAAAAAGCTTTCTAATTTTCTAGAACAGATACTAAAAGATAATAAGACTTAGTTAAAATTAGAACAGGAGCTAGAAGAGCTAATTAGAACGTTTGCTTTCCTCACGCGCATATCTACACACCTATGCGTTCTACTCTCCTTACTAGGCAACTGTATAAGCATTCTTTAAGTCCTAGACGACTACTATAGATTTTTAATTAAGCTGTTAAAATATAAGCGTATGTTTTGTTATAGTATACTTATATTCTTCTACGTTTCTGCTGTTTCTCTTAAACTTAGCGCCTTGCTAAAGGATATAACAGATAAATCTAAACGTTTCTTAGCTACTATGCAAGGAAATTATAACGCGAGCGAGGTACACATATCGCGACTTTAAAGAACAGCAGTATAGGTAGTCAAAAGGATAGACAAGCTATACTAGAATAGGCTTAAGCACTAGGCTTAGGAGATATTCTTTTACTATATAGCTACTCTAGTAGATATATTATTAGCAGTAGACTAACACAATGCATATAGGGGCACCTTTAATTCATAGACTTAAAAAAATTATGTATACTAGCAAATTAGCCAAAGATTTCACTAAAGGGGTTACTAATTACACACCACGTAGGCATGCGCAAGTTAGCGTCTCATTCCACCTAGGATTCATGACCTAGTTTATACTAGGAGGAATATGTAGGTATGTCTGCCTCACAAATCGCCTAGGCGGTTCTAATACGTCGCGTAGCCTTAATATAGTTAGAAAAGCTTTAAGGACTAAACTTGTCCTAGACAAGGCTAGTAAATAGATTAACAAACTCTAGAAGGCTATAGTATCTTTGCAGAATATTAGAAAATTACAACGCGCAGGTCATAGACAAAATTTAGATAGAGGCAGCAACGCTTATATTGCTAATAAAGAAAAAGATAATTCTATAGATTTTGCTAGAGCACTTAAAAAACTAGCGCATTAAATCTGTAGACTCTCTATAACAGGAGGTGAGGATAGTAGAGGAGAACACAGTAATACCGTGCAGAGCTTAAGAGAAGTAAGAGCTATGCCATGTAGATAACCTCGTAGCAGATCAAGCAAAACAGGAAGCATGCTACTAGCGACAAACGACTACGCGCCCTATGGCTAGGAGCTACGCGATATATCTAAGCACAGCAGTTTTAGTCCGCGTAGCGGGATTGTCGCGGATAGTTATCAAGACTTATAGCTTAGTAGCAGACCTAACAGCACTATCTAGGAACTAGAACAGATATACTTTAACTCAAATAAATTGCTATCTATAGCTGCAGCTATACTAAATTTAGATTTCAGGGACGAACAGATGTTGCTAGGTCTTAACTTTAACTTGTTAGAGACATACTACGCTTGTAGCCCTGTAATAAATTAAGACATAGATTAGTCTCTATGTTCTTTAAAGGTAGATGCTAGTATTATAAGGAAAGGAATCTAGTCTAGCACTATTTTAAATTAAGCATTTTTAAGCACTAATATAATTAAGTTAAGAAACAATTTTGCTTTAGAGCTGTCCCTTATATTTAAGCAGCTATGTAGTTAAAGGGTTGTTGCTTTATTATAAGCATCTAGAATTTATAGGAACTAAAGAAATTCTTTAAGGTTATTAGATATTTAGAGACTTAAAAGCGCCTTAAGGGTATTCTTAAATACATTAATAGGTATTAGAAGAGGGTAATAAATAGACGTTTAGTTTTTTAGTGTCTAGAGCATGCCTTTAACTAGAAAACATATCGCTAGGGGGTTTGCCTTCTTAATCTTTGCTCCTGCTATTATGGCTATTATGCTCTGCATATTAGGTGCCTTTATGTCTATTAGTTTTATCTTTATAGTATTAGCGTGCTATATATGTACTGTCGTCTTAAGCAATTTATTAGTTAGATCGTTAAACTTTTCTACCTATTTATATCTAAATAGTAATATGTTTTCCTCTATAGGTACCTTTATAATGCTTTCTAGAAACAAAACAGTCCCTAGAAGCAAAGTAACCTTAGAAGCAAGCTCTTATACACTTAATTTTATAGTTAGAATTACATACAAGGCTATATCAAAGTAGCCCTTGCCGTCCTGTAAGAGCTTCTCTAGGGTATTAGGGACAGTGCAGTATAAACAAAGGCTAGTATAGGATAACTTCCTAGGCTTTTAGGTACTAACAGTTAAGGCAACTAACGTAGCATGTATATTTAGCTTAGCGCATTTAAAAATAGTATATTATTTAGTTAAGGCTTATAGAGAATTAGCAGGGTACGTTAGACATATTACGTTAGCTAAAATTTTATAGAGAAACAATGTTCCTCTCTAACTAGTAACTTAGTAGTTACATAGCATAGCAAAAGAAATAATCCTTTAGTATTTATAATTTAGTTAATTATTTAAACTACCTACATTTCTATCTGTTATAGGATATTAAGACAAGCGTTTAAGATTTATATTTTGCGTTTTAGGGTCCTCTAGCTATAAAGAGGCCGTTAAAGCTATAGCTACTTAATGCCTATTAGAAGTGCTGTTAGGAGCGTTGCCTCTAGTTTAACAATTTGCGCTATTCGCCCCTCTGTTAGTGTTCCCCTAGCCTATGGGAGTAGTATTGTCTAAGGCAGGGGAAGGATTTAACGTGCCCCTTAACATGATAGGCAGCAATGCTAGCAACGCTGTTAAGGTATAGAGAAACAGTTAAGATAGTTCCTATAAAGTAGATGTTTGTTCTAACCTATAGTAGACATGGCAACGCTTTGTTGTCTATAACGCTAGAGAAGCACGTAATAGGTAGTGCGTTACTAAATAAACAGTTTAAAACAACAAACAACAGATTACTATTAATAAAGTGTTATTAAACGTTAAAGGTAACAAGCTTCCTTAAGTTGTTCTTACTTAAGTTGCTTCTTTACAGCGCATAAGGGCGATTAGTTTAAGCTGTCTTAATATAGCAAACAACAGTGTTAACGCACTCTTGCTAGTAAGAGCTCTGCTGCTAGAGGAAGATGTTAACAATAGTTATAAAGACAACAGACGACGAGATTAACGTAGTCAAAAGAAGCGTAACGAGCGGCTTATGCTTTATAGGATATGTAGATTAAAGAGTAGTTTTAAGATAGAGGACAAAGAATTTATTTTAATTGTTAACTTTATACGCCTCTTCTCGTCCCTTGTCTTATACACTATGCTATACTGCTTAACTAGCATATCCTAGCACTATAGAGCATGTCTATAGAAGCAACTGTAGCATTCCCTTATGTAGATGTTTTATTGTTAATATTACATGCTTTAAGGCCTAAAGGAGTTAAGTTATAAAAAGCATACTACATGCATGCTAGTAGTTTTTAAGTAATTATAGTAATGCTTATTAGCGTAAGGGGGCCTATAGACTAATTAACTACTATAGGGCATTAATTTAGACTCGCATAATTCTAAACTAAGCTATTACAAAGGAACCTCCTACCTTTCGCCCTATAGGCTTCTAGCTACCCTTTGTCTTATATTCTTATCTATAAAAAAGAGTTCCCTTCTCCTAACGTATATTAAGCCTATAGCATTTTTCTGCAGGGTAGGGTAACCCTAGAGGGGCATGCTATGCATGTTAGCACTGTTCTAATTATAGGTTCTTGTCTTAGACATGTTTAAAACTTACGTAGACATTGCTAATTTACATTATTCCTATAGCCTATGTATTAAACCCCTATCTAAAACGCTTATTTAGAGTGTAAAGTTAGGGCAGTTAGATACGTATTATAGCTAGAAGAGTCTTGTTAACATTATAGGAACTTGTATAGGACTATTATAAGGCTTATATACTAAATGCTAGTAAGTTAGCTAGAAAGACTTAGACTAGCAGTTAGATATGCATAGATAGTAGCAGAGCCTTACCTGTTGCTTAAAATTTTTAATAACATAGGTTACATTAGAAATTTTAGCCCTACTTCTACGTAACTACTCTGCTAAAAATTTCTATTAACTAATAGATTCTTTATTCTACTTTCCTGCCTTAAATGCTAGCTCTACTAGAGAATCTGTTCTAACATAATGTCTATGACTAAACAGTTATTCTAAGACCTTAACTTAATTAGCAAACGTCTATAGAACATAAGCCTTAACAGTTCTATATTTAAATCCCTAAAGAAGAAAGTCTTAACATTGTTAGCATAGATTATAGTATATTACACCTTAGACAACATAGCATTATAGCTACTAGATAAACAGAGTACTTTAACTCTTCTAATTTAGAGCTAACTAAGCAAGTTCTTTGCTACACTCTATGCTACTTCTAAGGATCCAAGCTTAACGCAAAAATCATAATAGCAACAACTATAGTTATTAGACTACGCACTATTTTTGTTTATTGCTATGTCTTATACCCTATTAGATATCTCTAAAATACATTGCGCTAAATTTAAATATCTAATGTTACATGTTCTAAAGTACCTTAAACTAGAAAAGCTTCTAGAAAGGTAGATGTTTTGTTAAGAGATTTAGGTTGCGCTAGCAGAAAAGGCAGCGCTTAAGAATATAGCTAAGTTTAGAATAAGTAAGCTCTTATAAGCTATTCTATATAAAGGCTGCTAATTTAAATAGAATACTATACTCTTAAGTTTATAGATAGCTACTAGATCTAAAAACGCCCTTGTTTAGGTATGTAAGACTATGTCCTTTAGGGCAGACGCTAATGCCTAGTAGATGCTTAAGCAGTAGATAGGACTATTAACTTAGTCGTTTACTATAAAAGTATTAGACAAGTTTCTTCTGTTATAGGCTAACAGCTACCTAAAAATAGGTTATCTTCTTTAAAGAGTAACATAGAGTGCGAATTTAATAGTTAGTAGTTTATCTTTAAAATAAAAAGGAGGATTGCTAAGCTAACTTAACTAGACTTTAAGGGCAACAACCTATTATAGCGCTAATTTCTAGTATAGAATATAGAATATGCTGTTTTTAAACATCTAACATAAAATTAGGCAATGTTATAACTTTGCTGCTTATAGTTAGAGAGATTAAAGTAATTAAGGAATACATAAAAGGTAGTTTTAGACTAAGCATTAACTTTCTAGGTGTCTATAAATATCCTCTATTCATGATATTACCTTATCACGTATGTGTAGATATTATGCGTTAGCGTATGGCATAGCTATAGAATCTTAGACTATATCTATCATGTAATATGCTTAGCCTAGGCATCTAACGTCTACTAACAATAATAGCCTAGTAACAAGAAAACTATATTCACTTCTTCTTTAGAATCTAGATATGTCTAATATGTAGCAATGTTTATATTACTAGAGAATACTTTAACAGTGCTATTTCTGCTGTTATGTTTGACCACAAGAGCAGTAGTATGATTATACGGCCCGCGGGCTTTTAGCGGCTGTCTAGACTGCTAGCCCTCTACGCATGTCGCGTTATAGCTAGTCTAACGTTAAAACATTATAATAAAGCTCCTTCTATATAGAAGGGTAGCCATGTACACCTTTTGTTTAAATATTTCTGCTAGTTTGTTATTATCCTCTACATAATCTTTAACATCTACTGTTTCTAAGCTTATAACTGTTATATTAGTAGATTAATAATCCTTTACTATTTAGAAAAGGGATATAGATATCCTCTTCTAGATAGCAACCTAATGCGCGTAGCAGGGTATCTTAGACAGTAGAATATAGTAGGGAACGATGTATGCTATGGTATAAAAAGGTAATTAACTACTCTGTTTCTAGCGTAGATTAGAGTGAAGGCGTTAAAATAGAGTTAGCAGAGACACTAAGTCTGCTAAGAAGACTGCTATATTTGCGCAAAGGCAGGTTAGCCTATGTAGAGCTAAATATAGGTTAGCTTTTACCTTAACAAGTGCACGAATGCAATCTAAAACTTATAGATAGTTATAGATAGAGGAGGCTAGAAACGTAAGAGAGATAGCAGGCTTTAAAAGGGTTCTAACCTTGCTACGTGCTGCTAGAAGTAATTATAGAAATAGAGCTAAAGCAAAGTTAGAAGAGAAAATAATGCGTTGCTAAGTTAGGAAAGTCATAACTACTAGCGTTAGTGCCTAATAGGAAGATCACAAGGGAATCAAGCGGCTAGCCGTCGCTGCCCCACTATAAGTGCGCAACGTCACGTGTAGGGGAATAGATTTTTTGCTCTGTTGTTATAATAAGTTATTAGGCTACTAACTAGTTACATTTAGCTAGCGTCTAAGCTATGATCTAATACACCTGCTTTAACCTTAATATGCTTAAAATAGAGTTATAGCATAATTTAATTTGCTAAATAGAATAAAATAAGCATAATTTACTATAGACGTTAGCGCCTAACATACAAGCAGACGCTGCTATTAGGCGCGGCTGCAGCTAGTTTTGCCCTGACCTAAAATTCCCGCCCTACTATCTTTAGCGCAGACCCTAGCGACTATTACGTGAACTATAAATTGCTTAACTACTAAACAGGTAAGGGGTCTGCTATAACGCGCATCTCTAGCTATAATGTATAGGCGCAATTCTAACATACCTATAGAGTAATTAGCTAACTTAGAGAATCTGTTTAGGACAATGCGTTGCCTCTGCTGCTTCCCTTATAGCTGCTCTTGCTTCCTCCCTAGGACTGTTAGGTAGATTTAGTGATTGCCCTGACTTTGTTTTTAAGGTTATTAAGTGTCTGTAGTCGTCGCTCATGCTAAGGTCGCAGTCGTGCTATACTTTTAGGATAAATGTTACTATGTTATAAATAACCTAGCTGTTAGTCCGCTTAATATAGCCTAGCGTGTCTTAAAGGTAGGTGCTAAGGCGTGTACTTGTAGCATGTTCGCGGATTAGGATTGGCTAGGTCAACCTCTAAGGCCATTGCGCTGCTATAGCTCCCTAGTGCAGGCTGCTTATCTAGCGTCTTAAGCAAGCGTTTGCGTGCTACTTGTATAATTAGAGATCTATAAATTATTTTTGCTAATAGTAATAACTCTAGCTCTAAAGAATTTCTAGCTTAGCATAGTCTATGCTAAAACAAGGCTATAGAGTATTAAGTATAAAAATAAGTTAGTTTAGTTAATTATAACTCTTGTTTTATAACTTTCTTTAAGCAGAATTAAATTAAGCCCCTCCTTTATATGCTATAGCAAGGTATATAATAGGCATAGCAATACAGCTATATCTATACTTAGCGTTTTAGTAACTATCTTTATCCCTTTAAAATCACATATCCTTTAGCTTATTAAGCGCCTCTCTAATTTCTAGTCTTATAGTACTAGCAAGTTTAGCAAATTCTGCTGCCTCCTATTAGCATGTATAAGAGCATAAAGGCTTTAGCGAGGTACTATCTATAGTTCTGTCTAAAGCAATTATATGCATCACCCTGTAGAGATATAGCGTAGCCTAACTCGTATTTGCGGCAGACTAGCGGGGAAGCTGTTAAGGGATAACTAGGCAGGGGCAGGCAGGCAATAAGTCTAAAGATTAGAAAATTAGTAACAAGTAGACATTAGATAGTAGGTAGTTACTAAGGGCAAAGTGTTAGGTGTCGTGAAAAAAGCTTAGTAAAAACCTGTCTAGGCGCTTAGAAGGGGCCAACAAGTTGTTAGTAAGGTAGCTTCTAGCATGTAGAGCATTGCCTACTTCTATAGGAATTAACACATAAGCTTCCCTAGGGTTGCTAACTTAGATAGAGACTTCCTTTATAACAAGGGTGCTGTCTAGCTAGAGATTAGTGAACTCTCCTGTCGTGACGTGACAAGCCCTCGTAGTTGCGGCGTGGCAGGGTGGCCTAATTGTAGCACGGAAGGGTCTAGGACGCGTAGCTCGCGCAGTCGCGGTATGAAATTTAGAGAGCATAGAGAGCGACGTAGGCTTGACTAGTCGTAGTTATAGAAGGTATAAGTCTATATAGAAGACAAGGTAATAAGAATTAAAACCTGTTTGCTAAATAAATACTAACTTGGCGTTAATCCTGCGTTAGCGTTATTTGTTGTTAGCTAACTAACTACCCTAATCTTATATATTAATATGCTTAACTGTTCTATTAGGTTAGGGCAAGAATGCTATCTTATGCTAACTTAAGAACGCTGTTGCCTAGCCTACATGCTAAGCTACATATTAGCTAGAGGATTAGCTAGGTGTTGCCACAAGATCTTGCCTTCTTTAAGCTAGTAGGTGTTAACAGACTCGTTGCATTTGCTAATAGAGAACTACATAGCCATGCTTATACCATAGACAAGTAGAAATAGAGACAAAGTTAAACTATAATAGTGTAACAACAAGAGCTTAATTGCCTATTTAATTCCTGCCTCTAAACTAAAAAATTAAGAAACTAGCAACACTAAGCCCTCTTATAACTACTACTAAGAACTATAATTGCTAATTGTCGTTTTTAGGACAGGTCTAACTGTAGGTGCAAGTGCCACCCCTTAACACTATTTTACTCTTATACCTAACTGTTAGACATTTAGCGTAAAGACTCTTTGCATAGTTTATAAGAGCTATAACATAAAGTTAAGGAGACTGCTTAAACATTATTTGTTAGATCTAAATATAGAATATAATACTTGCTATAAGTAGTAGCTAGTAACAAAAATAAAAAGCTTATTTAGAAGAATATAGATTAGAGGCGTAAGAGCTAATTAAGAATGTTAGGTTATAGGTAGGTAATAGAGTAAGCAGTGTAATATGTAGGTGAATGTAGCAATCTAGAGCTATATAGATATATATCTAAAGGACGCGAGCTACGGCAGGCAAGAGGTCCTTAAGTCAACCCTTTGCCGCCCCGCGCATATAGACTAGCTAATGGCTAAATGCTATTATGTAAGCCATAAGCAGGCAACAAGCTGCTTATGTCTATTAAGGTAGTTTGCCTATATTCACTGTTTGCCTAGTTAATTACACCCTAGCTACCCGTTAGCAGCAAGAGAGCTAAGCTTTTACTTTTCTTACGGAACGTACTAATCTCTATATAGAATAGCGTTAGTCTAGATAAAATTCGTCTAGCATCCTTCTAACCTTACATTTAACCTTAACCTATAGAGTTATAAAGAGATGTTTAAAGAATCCCTGTTATAGCCTCTAAACGTAATACTATAGACATTAAACTATTAAATTAGAGGAGCGATATTAACGCTAAATGCTTACTGCTCTCTATTAACTAGAAGGCTCTCTAGGAATATGCAATTAGCATAAAACAGATACGTATAAACCTTAATAGCAAAATTAGTTGCTAGCTCTCTTCTAAGTATAATATAGGCAGACTGCACGTAGTCTAGCGACTTGACTTTTAAGATAGAACTAGTTAGGTGGCATGACTATAACTGCGTGCCACTATAGAGTCACTTTAACGTCTAATACATAAGGTCTACACTATTTAAGTTATTTAGGAACAGTTAGCAATACTAGTCCTAGAGATATTTATATACAAGCCTAGCTACGACAATGACGTTAGCGTTGCTTTTATAATTATAGAGTATATTCTAGCAGACATAGCTATAGATTCTTTTAGTAGATAGCATGTACATAAGGGTAAAACCCCTCCCTGTTTTAAGGCATAATTCTATGCTATAATAGCTAGAATATAGGTACGTAGCAGATAATTAATATATAATATTAAGCTTATAAAACTAGGTTAAAATAGCATTAGTACGTTTTCTAAGTATTAGAAGCGTTATCTAACTCTCTAATAGAACCTACTCTGTTAGCTCTATACCTAGAATAGGAGGCCTATTTAACTTAGCAGCAGATTTTTTTAAAGCCTAGGCAAAAGGAATAAAGTTTCCTTATAATTAAAATATAATTTAAGAAAGAACGCCTGTTAAGCATGTTAACAAGATCCTAACGTCTATTAAAGACTTCCTATTAAAACTTCTAAACTTTACGTAGCGTTATTGCTTCTAGGAAGGCCCCTTCCTAATTATTTATACTAACCTATATAAAAGCAATATTTTTATAGATTCTAAGTACTATGTTTAGAGTATAATTAACTAGGAGAATGTAATTATTGCTCCTTAAGAGATAGTTAAATTTATTAAAGATTTGTCTATTATACTGCTAGTAATAGATAGACTGCTTTATTATAAGGAGGAGTTAGACTAAGAAAAGTTTGCTAAACGAATAAGGTACATTAAAGTAGTTAAGAAGATAGAGAAGGCATTATAGCTTAATAGTAAACTTTCTATAGCGTTTAGGGATTAGAACACTTAGAACCTAGCTTTAGTAATCTAGTTATATTCTAATAGCAGGATTAGTTTCTACTTAAGTGTATTTAAACTGTTTAAGTAGATCTACTAATTTTAACTAGTGCTTAATAGCATAGCACACCTACGGCCCTGTTATGCGCAAGTAACGTCTAGTCTAAAGAGCTTACTGTTGTTATTAAAGGCCTAGACTTAGGCACCTACCTCTAAACGTAGTCTTTTGCTAAATGTTAAAGTTTAACACTATCACATGTATGCTTAGTCACACTTTATAATAAATAGTCGCTTAGGGGGCCTAATTCTTAGCTCTTTAAGCAACCTCTTTGTTAATACTAACCTTGTTAGCTGTAAAGCTCTTAGGCCCGTGACACTAAACCTAATCGCTCCTTGAATCCGCCTATTTATAGTCTAACTGCTTGCCTACTTCTATAGCCTCTATTTCTATATATTAACTACTGCTTAGTTCCTTATTAGCAAGACCTTGCTTATAACGTCTTAGGCGAATTTGTTTGCGTTGCTAAACTAAATTTTACACTTCTAAAGCTACGTAAAAATATAAGGCATAGATCTTAGCTAAATATATTTTCGCAGCCTAGCTATGTTATAGAACGCTGCTTAGACATTAGCAACTATAGCTTTAGCGCCTAATTTCTTAGAGCTATTTTCCTCCCTTTTAAAGATGTCCCTTAACTATAACTTAGACAACGCTTTCCTATAATCTCCTAGCCTTACTCCTGTCTAACTAAAAGCAACCCCTTTACCCTCTCTACCCCTAGTTATAACGTAGCAAGTTACTATTTTGTTAACTGCTTAGAATGTTAGCCCTTCTACCTCTTAAAAACGTAAAAGGCATAATTAGCAATAGACTTGTCTAAGTTAAGGGGACTTTGTTCTTATCTAGACCTAAACTAACCTAACGTTTATATAAAAAAGCTAAAATAGTAAAACCTTAAATAAAACATTATAAAGACTACTTGCTAAATTATAAAACGTATAGGAAGAGGCTAATATAGAAATCTATTAAACTCTTAATAATAACTATGTTGTTAGGGCAGTTAAGGAGCTACAGGTAGGGTTAGGCGAAAGCGCGGATGCCTAGGCAGGTAGTAGCCTAATAAGACAACGTTACGAAAGATCTAGTAGAGGTACTAGATAATGCCTATAGTAAGCAGTTTAGGAGCATGCCCCCTAGTCTTAAGGTTAGCTTAGTCATGTAGAGGAGAGAGATAGCTATATATAACATTATAAGCTAGACCTAACTATACGGTTGCTTAGTTAGGTACTATAAGGCTTGCTAGAGCCGCTAGCGCAGTTTAGCTGCTAGAGAGGCGAGTAATTAACACTGCCACTGTTAGCGTAGACGTCACTAGCAAAATAGACCTTAGGAGCTATTATGGGGGGAATAGAGTTAAGAATATCTTAAGGAAGGAAATAGATAGAAGCAAGAGCTTAGAAGGTGCTTAGGGGCAAGAGTACTGCTAGGGCTACTAGAGAAGTTAAGACTTAAGAAGATAAAGATTAGAATAATAGACTTAGATAACAGCATAAAGACGATTTAGAACATTAGAAGTATTAGTTAGAAACACTAACAGTTTAATAGGTTTTAAGATAGATTTAAAAATAACAAATTATAGAAGATATGTTTTAAAGAAGAATTAAGCAGTAATTATCCTAACATTAACAGAACGCTATTTGCTCTAAACTAAACTTATAGTTAGTAAACACTATATTTAGACTGCTTCTAGTCTCTAAGAAATACTTTAAGACTTAAAGGGCTGTTGTTAGACTTAAGTTTTAGGATCTAAAAGTGCTCTTTATCTCCTAGGATTTAAGATTTTGTTAATATAAGAGACGCTAGCTTAAGACGTCTTAGTGTACTATTAACGTCTCTCTAGAATAAGTAAGTTAAACTAAGTTTATCTCTATTATATAACAGCTGCTTAATATCTACTAGTATTAACTCTAGGCAGTTTAGGATATTGCTAATATTTAGAATAATACTACTATTAAATAGGATCTTGTCTATGCCCTTGACAGGCTTATAGGGTTTAAGACAGCTAAAGAAAAGATCCTTTATGTAGGTTATGTTGCCTAAAATGTTACTAGAGATAAGAGCTACATATAACAGCTTTAAGTTGTCTTAGTAGTGCTAATTCCCTAGATATAAAGCATTAAGTTATGTTTCTATTAGAAATAGTTTTGCTAAGAAGTTACGCATAATATTATTAATCTATTTATAATTATAAAAAATGCTATTCTATATTATCTTATAACGTTTTTAATTTAATAACTAGGTTACATTATGCTTATTATTTTCTAACATTATTTAAGAGATAGTTTAATAACAGATTTATATAAGGATTACGTTAAGGAAATAAGAAAAAAATAGGGCCTAATTTTAGAATCTATTAGATGTCCTAATTTTAGTTCCTTCTTAGGGTCTAGAAATAGGATTAGGATTGCCTAGCATAGTCTCTCTTTTTTTCTTAGGTTAAACGTAAATATAGAGACTAACGTGCATTAATAATTGCTAAGTTTAACCTAAAAGTAATAAATTACGCGAGATAACTATAAAATTTTGTTAGGATAAGCCCTTACATAATAGGCTAAGCCTCTATCTATAGGTATAGATAAACAATAGGTAAGCTATAAGATATTACTTAGCCGCTTAGATAGCTTAAAATAACATAGGTTTTTAATTATGTCTATATATGCTAGAGTCTAGAGAGCTAAAATCTAGCTTAGATAGGTTTTTCTTTATTAACATAGGCAACGAACTAAAAGGGGCTCTGCATTTTTTTAAATTTAAAAGGCATCTAGCTAGTTTATTAGCTAATACAAGTGTCGTAGACATGCTATATCGCCCTAATAGTTAACTCTCTAGATAACCCCTAGGTGAGTAATACTTAGAGACCTTATAAGCTAGCTATTGCTTTTCTAGGTTTAGATTAATAAATTAGTTGTTTCTAGAGTTGTTATCCTAAAATTCCTGTCTATTAACTTAATACTAAACGTAGATTATTATAGTCATAGCGTTAGCTTCTGTTTAAGCTAGCAACATAATAGTAAAGCTAAACTTATTATATGCACCTTTAATGTCTTTAGATTGTTTATATTTAGCAGTAACCTTAGATATAGTCTGCTAATTATTAATAGTAAACCTTATAGAAATTCGTTTTTTAAAGGCAATATTCGCTATAGTAACTCCTTTAATCAGGCTTTAGCAATTCAAGGATAGGTTAACACTATAGAGTTAAACGAATTGCCTGTCTCACGAACCCTTATAAAGATTGTTCTAATTCGTCCTATAGCGCGCGTACTTGTAAGGTGAGTTCTTTAATTAAGCTAGAAGGGTTAATGCATTTCTTTGCGCCTTGTTAGTTAGCAATAAGTCTATACTTATAGATATAGTATAATTGCTCTAGAGAAGAAGTTAAGTTTGCTAAAGATTCTTACTAAAATAAACAGCTTAGAAGAGTAGTTACTTAAGCAAGCTTAAATATCACAAAGATAGCCTAATTTTTAATTATGCGCTTTTCTAGACGTTAGAAGGATGCTGTTATTTAGCTAATTAGATGCTATGTAGAGGCGCTGCATATTTAGGAAGGGGCCTGTTTTTAGAACTATTTAAGACTCAATCCTTACGTTAATTAGGGAGTTAAACGTTAATAGCTATAGAAGCAAAGACGCCTTTATGTTAGCAATCTAAAATCTTAGAAAGAAGGCAAAAAGGATTGTTAGTCTATAGATAATAAAGTTAAATAGGCTATAAAAAGACACGTGAAGGGTTGTCTATAATCTCCTATAACATAATTTCTTTTGCTAGAAGCATATCTGTCTCAGAATTCTCTAGCCTACTCAGGTTCGCTACTAGGAACTGCTTCTACAGGTCAAGTACCTTCCCTATAACACCCCTAAGAATATAAACGTAAAGAGGTCTTTTTATAAGTTAACAGATCTGCTACATGTCTCTATACATATAATACATATATAGGCATAAGAGCATTTGTTATATAATATGCTATCTAGAATTCCTCTATGTTCTATAGCTATATTAAGGTTTAGGAACTTAAGGTAAGATGTTCTTAATAGAATTCCTAGGGGATTAGAGTATAATGCTAATTTAATTATTAGCAAGACCTCTTACTCTAACAATTAACATTAGATATAGTACGCTACATATAAATCTATATCTAGCGTTACCACATGTAAATTTATAGACTATATTTATTATAAAGAACTTCTGCTCTATTTATAACTTAAAAGAGAGAAGATCTTATATAACCTAGAGAAAATTGTTTTCTAGTAGGCAGCTTTTAATAGTAATTAGAAAAGGGCTGTTAAAGATTCTATTATTAACAGACAAAACACTAATGCTAGTATAGCTTTTACTATCTGCTATTATAGTAGAAGGAGGAGACTATGCTAACTTGCCTAAGAAAAGTAGAGGAAGAGCGTCTATAAAAGGTAAGGCATGCCTAATAGCAGAACTATATACCCTTAGACCTAAGGGGACTACTTTTAGGACTATAAGACGTAAAATAGGTGTACACATGCCTTGTCCTAAAAGCGTTCTAGAATCAGACCCCTTATATCTAACAACTATCCTAGGTTTACCCTATAAGCTATATCGCTATAAGGACATCTATATTAGCTCTATTGCTAGGTCTTTATTAAACATATAATGTCTTTAGCTCTAATTGTTTATTTTAACTAGTTACCTGTTAATGTCTATTGCTAGAACTTTAAATAGAACTTATAAAATGTTTAGCAGTATTTAGCCTAAAGTAGGGCAATACATATACTGCTTAAGAATATTAAGGTTTAGGGGGCTTCGTCCTAATTCTAATAGGTAGGTACTAGGTTAGGCTATAGATATTTAGTTTAAAAGGGTAGTATGTAAAATATAGATTAACTATAAACTGCTATCTTAAATTTAGCACAGCGTTTTAATAAAAACAGCTATATATAGCAATACTGCTTAAAGGACTAGTAAGGTATTTCTTAGGGCAAGCCTGCTAAGGGTGGCTACTGCTAGGCAGACGTGGCGAACGGCAGACGCGGACTAGGTCTTTACTAGTATTCTATTTAGCTAGATAAAGGTTAGTAAGCAAATTTGCTACAAGAGGCAAATAATGCCTTGCCTTTTTAAAGATAAAAAGGTAGCATTTAATTGTTTTATTATATAGACGTGCTAAATATAATCCTTAATTAACAACCTCTACGTAGTCCTCTATTATTCTCTGCTGCTTCTTTAGAGGTTCTAAGTTACCTAAAATAAAGAACAGCATAAGAGGGACCTAGAACTGTAGTAACTAAGGCAGTGTCGCGCTAGACATGCTTAACAAGGCAACGCTTAGCGCGCTTATATTTGCTTCTCTTGTCTGCCCCTTTAATCTGCTCTTCTTCTACTAAAGCAGCAGCGCTGCCTTAATATTGCTTAGCCGTAGACCTATTAAGTTGTTGTTTGTTGCTAGTCTCTTAGCTTCTATAAAGAAAACAGCTAATAATAACTATAGCTATTTAGGGGGGACAGTGGCATCTAGATTGCTAGATATATAGGCGTTGCTTAAACGAGGGTTGTATTAACAGCAAAAAGATTAGTTAGAAGCAGGTAGTTTAAGCAAGGCTATCTATACATAGACGTGAGCCTTTACACTCTCTCTTCTAGATTTTATGTATAAGGAGCGCTTTAATATAGATATAACAGCGTAGGCTTTAGGAAAGTGTTATAATATAAAACTCTTCTTTGCTAAGTTACAGGACTATAAATGCTCCTATAGCATCTAACATAGGTTAGTGCTGTTGTTATCGTCGCGCTTAGTAAGAGAGGTGGACATAGATGTAGGCTGTAGAACAGAGGCGCTTTGTAGGTGTTATAACGTGACTAAGGGGAGCGCACGAAGAGAAGATAGCAGAAATTAAGAGACAGGCTTATAGGTTTACTATAAAGTTTTATAGAAGGTATTTAACTTATTGCTATTGCTAGCAGACACGTTATGTTCGTGTTACTTAGAAAAGGTGCGTAATATAAAAGGAGTAGTTAGAGATTAGAGATAAGACGCGCAGGCGGCGCGACAGAAGAATGTTAGCACTCTATATAACTCCTAAGGTCTGCTAAAAGCTAGTATTCTTGCCAAGAACATTATAGAAGCTCTGCTAGGGCTAAGGCTAAGGCTACGAATATATAAAGTACATTTATCGCGCATGTATTAAAGGCTCTATAAATTTATAGGTTTATAGATAAACTGTCTAATTATTCTTCCTAGAGAATTTATAAAGAGCATGTTCTAAGAGGGCTGTCTAAGTTACTTAAGCCGCCTTATCGTTATTGTTATCTAGGCTAAAGATAACTTTCCTAGCAAGGTGTTCCATGCGCCTGTTAGGAAGCAGTCTTAAGTGTAGTGTTATAGACCTGCTGCTTCTAAGAAGCTATTATTATTAACGCAGTTCGCATCGTGCGCTGTACGACACGTTAACAGCAAGGGTGTCCTACTACTAGACAACCCGCGCCTATTACGTCGCTGCACCTACGCGCTTGCTTATGTTTATTACATAATTATGCTAAGTGTATTAGAAGTTAGGCTAAAACAGACTTAGGCAACTAATAAGCTGCTTCTATTATCCGCCTCCTCGTTGCCACGCCCTGCTAGGTATAATGCTCGTGAGTTTTATAAATATTACCCTAGAGCATTGCTAACTCTTTTTACTAGATCTAGATACCCAAACAGTGTGTTACTCGCTAATCCGTCTATAGCAACATAGTTTCCGTCTCTCTATGCTGTCTACCCTACAGCAGCACAAACTTAACAAGACAGTGTAAGGACTAGTAGCAGAACTAGGAAGGTAGCTTGCTAAAAGCAGACAGTTTAGTCTAGCTAGAATGTAATACTTTAAGGAATACACTAACAGAAATCTAGTTAAAAAGATTTGTCTACTCTAGAAAGAGGCTATAACACTTCTTAAAGACTTATAATAAGACCTAGCATAAGTTAGTTATATATAAAACAAGCAACGCTTAACATTAACGCTTATAAAAGGCACCTAAATACTATAGACTTAACTTTAGCTAGATAAATTAATTAATCTAAAGCTTTATAAGATAGTAGAGGAACTGCTTTAGGACACTATAACTGTTGCTAATAATTATCTTGCTATGTCTAAAGAGGATAGGCGTCTCTTTAGGGCACCTCTTATGTAACAACTTTAGCTTATAAGGTCCCTATAAGGAAAAGTAAGTTATAAATAGAGTAAGAAAACTTAAACAGGTTATCTACTATACTATAACATAGCTAAGGATAGGCACAAATTCTAACTACAAATACGCTTTAACAAGCCTGTTAACAGGCTTTTAGTTATTCCCCTTAAGCTATAATTAAGCTTATAGTTCTATAGTCTAACAAGTAGGTTTAAATTCCTAGAGAAAGCAAGAGTGCTCTCTAGCATAAGTTTAGCAGTAATATTATTAGAGAGCAAAGACAGCTAGAGGCATCTTATCTAGTTTCTTAACAGGTCTGTTTGCTATATATTACTATAAACAATACTAGAGTATAAGAATTAAGTATAGATTAACCTTTAGGCTATTTATATATATTATAAATCCTCCTGTCTTATAACAGTAAAAAGCGGCATCTACTACGTGCTGCTATAAAGCGTACGGCTTGTTCTATGCGCTAGAGCCTAGAGTTAGTCCGTCTCTAGCAACACTTCATATTCCGCGACACCCTCTGGCCACAGCTTAATAATCTTAACGCTAGCGCATTCTCTTCCCCTGCTCTCTTAGACTCGTTTCTCTCCCTTATAACAATGTCCCTTAACTATAACTCTAATAACGCTTGCCTACTATCTCCTAGCCTTATTGCTGTCTAACTAAAAGTAACTCCTTTACCCTCTCTACTACTATATATAACGTAGCCGCAAGTTACGTTAACTGCTAAGAAATTTAGAGGCAGGAAACCTAATTAATAACATACTTGTCTAAGTTAAGGGGACTACGTCCTTATCTAGCTTATAGAACTAAACAAACCTAACATTACATAACAAGTTAGCAAACAAGCATTAAATTTAGATTCTAGTTCTAAGGCTAACAATAAGGACATAGAAGAGCAATCTTAAATAGGCGCTGTTAATGCTAGTTAGGTAGCAGCTGTTAGAGGCAATTAGTATAATAAACTAAGCTAGGAATGTTTATAATAGCTAAGTCCTACGCAGCACTAGCAATACTAATTCTTACAGCTTCCTATTAACACTTTCTATATCCCTGTCTATTTCATTAACTACATAACATAACGTAACTATAGTATTAGCACTAGGGTCTCCTTTCTAGCAGTCTACAGACAACAAATATAAAGAAGTATAACAAGGAGAGCAGAAAAGAAATTGTTAACATATACGTAAAACAGAGCAGATAGTAACTAAAGAAAACAGTAAAAGAGAACTAAGGTAGAGAATAAAATAGAGGTGCAAGAGACCTTTGTATTAGTCCTAACGCATACCTGCTAAAGGGCAAGCGCAATAATGCTCTGTCGTGCTAGATCTTCTAGCATAGTTATAATTAACGCTTTAGTAGAAGGGATTTATAGCAACAGATTATTTCCCTTGCAGCATATGCTAGCGCGTTTATACTGCGCCCTTAGTCTAATTAGAGAAGAGTTTAAATATATCTGTCTACTTTATATCCATGTCGTTCCTATATACAAGTAACTGCTGTTTGTCTAACTCTAACCACAGTATACGCGTTCGTTGCATGTCACTACTAGTAGTATAAGGATTATCGTTGCTTATGTCCTTAGCTTTAGCTTTATTCTTCTCTTCCTCGTCTCTATTGTTGTCTAGATTAGTAGCGTTCTAGTTAGTAGCTATATTATAGAAACTACTCTTTTAGCCCGCTTTTTAATGCGTTAAGCTTTGCCTAGTGTGCTAGTTTAGTAAACTGTTGTCGTTATGTTAGTATCCTACTAATAGCTATAAGTCTAGTAATACCTAAGTCTTATAGATAACTTGGCCCTTGTTATAACTAAAGGCTATATAAGCGTTTTCTAGCATTGCCCTAGACATAATTTAACAATAGGTTTTATTTAAGGATAACATTAAGAACATAGAAAAAGGGCAAGGCCTAATTTTAGAACTTAAAGATGTTCTATTTTTAGTCCCTCCTTAGGGTCTAGAAACGGGATTAAGAGCGCCTTCTTTGTTTAGCGCGCTAGAAGGGAACCTAGATTAAAGAATTGCTAAATAGGAGCAGAAAAAGTTAATTTCTACTTACATAAACTTAATAGCAATAAATTATGTAAGACAATGCTACTTATAAAGAAGTATAGAAAGAGTATATTAAAAAAGAAATAGCATGTCTAATAACAGAAATATATAACGTTAGCCTTAAACTAGAGGGGTCTAATTTTAGGACTATAAGACTTTAAACTAAATCGTTATCATAGACGCAGCCTAGGTCCTAGAATTAGTACCTTCTCTCCCCTAGCCTATACTATAGAGAGCTATTTAAGGTGGTAGGCCTCCTAATATACACAACCCTAGGCTTAACGTACTGCATCTCTAATCTTTATGCCTTAACAATGCTTTAGAAGGCATCTCTTAGCTTAGCATACTTTTAACTTCTCCTTAGTTTAGGGTATTGTCTAGAAGAGGGTTTAAAGATTAAGGTCTGCTTATAAGGCTATAAAGTGCTATAACCTTTAGTAACAGTATATTAGTGCTATAAGAATGCTAAAATATCTAGAGCAAGCTCTAAATTGTCTAAGATCTGCTTAGCTTAATAGATTCGTTTATAGAGATTTTCTTTAGCTTTAGGGATTAAGTCTATAGACAAGTCTAAAAGCAATAACTTGTTACGTATTTAAGGTTCTATATAGTAAATAGTTATAATGTTATTTATAGAATATATATATATAAGTTATATATAAAGAGCCTACTAAGCAAGAGAGCAATTAACTTATTATACATTAATAAATATAGTACGATAGGGGCCCTGTTTTAGGACCTAAGTTACTAAATTACTAAAATAATTGTCTAAAAAGGGCTTAAATACTAACCCCCTATAACCTAGCTTATATAGCAACGTAGGGGAGATAACATAATTGTTTAAACATATCTTGCTTAAGAGTTCTACTATTAATCCTACTTTAGCTAAATTTATAATATTTCTTTATTGTCCTTATTATTATATAGCGTCATTGCCCTATACTGCTTATAAAGGCTAGACATTAAGGCCGTAGAGCTAGACGTGTTTGTCCTAGCTTAGGTACGAGTAAGGAATTCTAAGAAAGATTTACTTTTCTTTCTAGCTAGTATGTAATCCTCTATATTATAGTCTATCTATATTTTATAGAGTTGTTTACTTAATGCTATGTATATAACAAAATTTCGTAAATGTAATTCTTTATGTAGCTTTTTATTAATAAGGTCTTAAAGATATAGCATCTTAAATAGGTATATACTATAATAGCTTTAGGTTTTTAAAATTAAAATTTTAGAAGAGTTTGCATTTAAACACCTCCTTTATAACAATAAGGGCCTAAATGCAAGACCTTTAGGGTACTAGAATTAGGTCTTCGTTAGGAACCGCACTAGAGAGCATAATTAGTAACTTAATTGTTACGCTATAGAGCGCTAGTTAGGCCTGTGTCTCTAAATTATATCTTTACCTAATTAGTTACAATTGCTATGCTACCTCCTAATCTCCTCTAAGCCCTTTGTTAGCTTTATAAGGAACTATGCTATAACTTAGATACTAATTTAGCGAGAGGCAAGTATCCCTCTATGACTTTATAAGTAAAGAGATATGTAGTTACGTGTCTATGTTTATGTTAGTCTCTATACTAGAGTTAAAGGGCTAAAAATAGGACTAATTTAACTGTCTTAAGAGTACTAGAACTAGATTCTAGAACATATAAAGCTAGTACTATGTTTGTTCCTTAAGCCGCACTTTACGAGAGCACTGTAACGTTATGCCTACACCTGTAACAACTACAAGAAACGCATAGCTACATGCCTAATTGCTAGCCTAAGGCTTTAACGCCCGCTTTAGCCGCTAATCTTATCCTTATTACTCTCTAAGTTAATTTCTATAGGGCTTAAGGTTAGAATATAGATCTATTTCAACCGTATACGTTGCTTCTATACGTACTAATAGGTTTAGTTTTAGTCCCTTAAAGAATTCTAATAGGAGTAGATGTTATAACATAAAAATACTTTAAAGTATCTCTAAGTTTATTAACTCTATACCTAAGGCGCTTAGTAGTGCGTGAGTTACGTAGGCCCACATCCTCTTTGCTATTCAAACAGCTAATAGCATAAATAACAAACTAGATCCCTTATAATTTAATAAGAATATAGACGTAGCTATTAACAACTAGCTTTTTATTAGCATCTACGCTTAAAACTCTAAAATTTCTAAGTAAGTTATTAAAGGGAAGAGGAATTTTATAAGTTAGAAGTTTAGTCTAGCCGTTAGCAGTGACTTCTTTATAATTAAGACCCTTTATAGGCTCTATACTAGAAAGATCCTTGTCTAACTTTAGAATCGTAAGGTCTATTTCCTATTTTCTGTTAGGTAGCTAGGGGATGTAGTATAGTATAGACAATATAACGTCTAGGACCCCTATGCCCTTTTCCGCAATAACTAATACGTGTTAAGGTTTATCTGTCTTACCTATAGCAACGTTAGGGAGATCCTAAGGCAAGCTATAATTTAATTAGAAATCTTACATAGTGCTTTATATATATAGCTGTTGTTTAAGGCTATCTAGCATGTTCTTACTACTTGCTATGTTAGAACGTATTCATAGCATAAGCCTAAAAACTTACTATAAATTTTTTAGATTATAGAATACTAAATACAGTCCTGCCTTACTATTAAATCTTCTTTAAAATAGCATAGATAACGCTCCTCTGCTAGATATAGCAATCTACTACAGAAATTAGCAAGTGCGAACTTAATAGTAATTAGGATAACAGACCTTAAAGGCTGTTTCTATACGCTTAGTCTATTCGTTAAACTAGCTAATACTCTAGTTAATTACTCTATTAAAATAGCAGACTACTTTCTCTTTAATATCGTCTGCTAAATTAGCTAGCAGTGCATAGTTGTTAATCTTAAGCTTTCTCTGCTAGCCTAAGCTAAGTATTAGCTTATATTTTGTTAAAAAAGTCGTCTGCATCTAAATCTCTAAGGTTGCTATAGCTTAGTCCCTAAAAGTATTCTTTAGCTACTCTAAGGTACTAAGGATGTCTTAAACAATTCTGTTAAGATAGCTAAAGCTAACTAATTCTATAGCGCTAGCGATAGGCTAATATCTTTCTAAGTATGCTATAGTAATATTCTGCCTTAATTAGCAGAGGGTATAGCTCTTAAAATGTGTAACGTACTCTAGTTATATCTCTAATATCTAAGACCCCTCTATACTTAGTGTTATTAAGATACACCCTAAGCCCTTTTCTTTGCTCTATAGACAATAACTTTAAACAGCTATTAATAGCCACAGTAGGCTTGCTAATAATGTAGACATTAACTTTCCCTTTCTAGCCTAACACATTTTTAATAATTGTTTAGTACTAGTAAGAAACATTTTCTAGCTATTTTGCTAGAAGTCTAGTATAAACGTAGAAGTATTATATGTCTAGGTTAGCTATTATTAATGCATTAAAGATTATATAGAAGAGCTATTTAATAAATCTCTAATAGATTGCTTTTAGCCTAATCTTCTTCTCCTTTTTCTGCTATACTTAGGCGTGTTAGCTTGCTAGATTTATAGCAAGTTTTATGTTGTTAAAAACAACTACTTCGCCTTCCTTTTTACATACTACGTCTATGTCTAGCCTAAACTCTAAGTCCTATTTTCCGTCTTCTCCTTTTCTAGCTACAGCGCGAGTCTATATTTAGCTACTACGTGCCGCGGCTGCTCTGTTCTAGAAATTAATATCTTTAAGTTTGCTAAGGCTAAGCACCTAAGATGCTATAGTAGTATAGTTTCTAATGTTAGCTAGTATAATCCTAAGATTCTAACTCTATCCCTTAGCTATAAACCTTGCTCTTAGGCGTGGGACAGTTAAGACTGTTATAGGATTAGAGCTAGTTAGCAATAAATTATACGTAGCATTAATGCATTCTAACTTTCTTATACTCTTCGCGCTTTCTGCTACGTCCTAAGAAGTGCTTAAGCTGTTAACAGCAAGGAATCTATAAGCGCTAGCCTTACTCCTAGTTGCTATGTTCGCCTCGCTTAATGCCATGTTAACTTCTTGTTTGTTGCTAGTCTTCTTAGCCTTCGTAGCGGCCCGCGTTTGCTGCTCTACTAGCACCTCTACCTCTGCTCTAATTTATAATTTGCGTGGTCTGCCTCTAGCATCCTTTAGCTTGTCCACAGCCTCTTTACTAGCTTCTAGGCGAGTTAATCTGCCTCTTAGTCGCATTAGCTTAGCTACACCTTACGTCGCTTAGCTTAGGTTAGCCTTCTATGCAGCGTTTAGAGCCTTTTAGCTAGTCACACGTTTTCCTTTAACCCTTGTCTTAGCCATTATAATTATAGCAGGTATAAGGAGAAAGGATTAACTTAAAACAGCAGCGTTAGAAGATAGGATTTAGTTGCTTTGTCTAGGTTGTTAGAGACTTATAACAGGGGGTTTTAAAGGCACTTCTATAATAATAATAGAGAAAGCAATTAAAGCGGCAGAGGCGGACTATAATAAGGTATAAGTATTATGCTAGGCTTTAAAGTATAGATAACAAGTCCTTAAAATTACATCTAAGCAGCTAAAGTTGTTTTAAGAGCTAAGCAACATTCCTGCCTACAGCTTTCTGCTAGAATTTAAACTATGCTTAATAGTATATAATTATCTAATTAATTATAACACGTTAGCAAATAATAAGTAACAGTGTTTAAAGACTACTCATTCATGTGCAAAGCTGCTAGCAAAGCCACTTAGCATAGCAGGAGGCAGTTTAACGCATGAAATCCCACTTAGGGATCTCTATCTCCGCCTGCGGTCGCTACGTAATGTAGAGGCTTATTAGTTAGCTGTTAAGGCTCTAGTTTTGTTAGTACTTATTTAGCTAAGAGGTTTTAGAATAAAAGACAGTTGTCTAAGATCAGCTTAATAATACACTAAACAATTCTATGTCTCCTCCTCTATAAACTAGCTAATCACTAACGCTGTTTCTACATTTTAAATGCCTATAGAACTATCCTTGTAGCAAAGAAGCACCTAAGAAGGAGAGGTTTATACTCTCGTAGCTAGAGTTATGCCTACTATCACTAACCTAAGTAAGCTTAACGCGCGTACTGCGAACTATAACGCTGTAGTTAACATTTAGAGCGCTAAGAGCTTTATGTCCCTTTACCTGCAGCAGCAGGCCGCAACATCTGTTAATAATACTAAAGAAGATCTAGAGAACATGCAGGCCCTAAGACCACATAACTAAGGTAGAAGCAAGGCTAAATTGTTATTAAATATACTAATCCCCTGTTAAGGCTAAAAAAGGAAACGGATTAATAACTATAGGAGCGAAGCTAAAACGAGAAGAGGCATATGTTAAAGGAGTACTTTGCTAAACTATACAAAAGGCATCCTTAATGCTAAGCAAGGATATTAGTAATCTTGCTTTAGTTAACATTAACAGCTATATAGACACATTATCTAGACTTGTTAGAGCACTTATAGCGTTATAGAGCAAGGAGTAAATTAAGTTAGCTAAATTTCTAGATTTTATAGTGTTATAAAACAGTTTCTAGCACGCATTATTCTTCTATAGCAAGCCGTTTCCTAGGCCGCTTTGACCTGCCTTAGCTAGTAAGCAAGGTATTAGGGGTAGTGTCTCTTGCACTGTTAGTACTTGTCTAACTAAGTTCTTACGATTAGGAATTAGGCTAACTTGATCCTAAGAGATTCTAGCGCTTAAGTTCTTATAAAAGCCTAAAACTCTAGGAAAGTTATAGAACGCTAAAATCTAGATCTGCTAGGATTTAATCTATAGCTAAACATAGCCGTTTAAAGTAATTTAGCATCTATATGTTATAGACATTCTTAGTAAACTTATATGCTGTCTATTTTTCTCTTCTATCTAGCTCTATAAAGCTAAACTTACGTATTAGATAGCAGTAATACTTAGTATCCTTTCTATTAATAACTAGGTAGTGTCTATAGATCCTAACTAACCTATAGTCATGCGAGATTAAGAAGGCAAGAATCTCCTAATAAAGCTCTATCTCATAACTAACGAGTCAAAAGAGCTTAACAGTAGCTCTTATAGCAAGTGTTATGCTATAGGCATTCTATTAGTCCATAATATCAAGTGCTACAGCACCGCACTTTACCTCGCACGTAAGGAACAGGAAGTGCATGTAGTACGTAGCTATAAAGTATAACTAATCTCTAGAGATAAAGTTGCTAATAAATAGAGAAAGCTTGTTAAGCTGCTCTTTAGTAAATGCCTCTCGCATAAATCCTATAGAGTAGTTAGGCTATAGACGCGTGCCTGTTACTAGCATAGAGTTGTTCTAGCTTTTGTTAACACTTTTAATTAAGATCTTGCTATGCTTAGCGCTGTAGGTTATAAGTGCTTCTATAGAAGGAACAATAAGCTAAGAGATATCTTATATAACCTTTGCCTTATTCCTATTTTAAATTTTTTAACAAGTCTTTTTAAAAAGGTTATTACTAAAGAGTAAATTATAGGCAACTGTCTGTTCCGCGTTAAGTAACTCTAGATAAGTCTTTTTAGCTTCGTTCTTAATTCCTAGATCTAACTTGTCTATAAAGCTGCCTTTAGTTGCTAGCAGAGTCTCATACCGTAGATCCTAGTAGGGAGCACTCTTTACCTCTCTTAGCTTTTAGTCGCTAGGTGTTGTTAAGCTCAGCGCGACAGAGCTCGTCACGACAGAAGCTAGATTAACAGAGACTAGTAGAGATTTCCTCTAGCAAAGGGAGCCTAAAGACTTCTGCCTAGCAAGTAGATAGCTTATGTTATTGTTACTCTGTTTAGAGAATCCTTTAGGCCAGTGTCTTGTCTTTGTCTAGTATAGTATAGAATCTTTTTAGCTGTTAATGTTGTCTGCCTCCTTTTGTTTAGTTAAGTTATTAACAGCAGCTTTGTTAGGATTATGTCACGCCTATTTATAAGAAGCACCCGTTGCGCTAGATTCTAAGATATTTAGGCGTTGCTTCCTCCCTTTAGGTTGCTAGAGAGGTAAGGGCTGCTAGACAAGTTTTTAAGGCCGCTTAGATTGTCTAGGGTCTATAGCTTGCTTAGCTTTAATTGTTTAAGATCTCTTTCGCGTTACTGCTTTCTAGGCAGAGGTCTTAGTTGTTTAATTATAATTGCTAGTTTAAGAGCGTAAGATTCTTTGTAACGAATTGTCGTCTATAGCTTATTCCTATATATTATTAGATCTCTAACAACAACAGAGGCTGTCGCACGCTTGCCTCTTGTTGCTTATTATCTGTCTAAGCTATAGACTCTTTCTTAAGCGCTAACGTCTTCTTAACATAGGAGGTTTAGAGGCAGGTAGGACGTTCGTAGTCCCTATAATGCTCTTTAGGGTGTTAGCACATGCTCTGTAGACAACAACACGCATTTATATACCTTTGTTCTCTAAGGATAGCATAGGCAGTCTTTGCTAGGCGGCTAGAGGCTTTAAACTAGCAGTTATATCGTTTAAGTTAAGATGTTAAGCGCTTATGTCTTGCTGCTAGGTTTTGTCGTAGAGTTATCTAGCGTAAAAGTAAAATATATAACAAAACCTAACAACAACGCCAAGCCACTTAGATACCGCAACGCACGGGCCCTCCCTGCCACTTAGTTCTAGCAGCTATTACTATATTTGCGTATGTAACTTTACTTAGTAACTATATAACAGTAACGCGTTCGTTATATAATAGAGAATTGCTTAATTATAATTATTATAATAATGTTAAGCTTATGCTATCTTAGCTAGACAGGCTCTGTTTTTAAGAATCTATTTATAGGTTAACATGCTTTTAGATCCTTATTATTATTTATGCAGAAATGCTTATAGGAATAACTATATAAGAGCAAGGAGAACAAAGCAGGCTTATAAAAACACTAGCCTAGCTAGGCAGCTTAGGACTATATCTTAATTAGCAACTTAGGTTTCTTTACGCCGTCTATGTCCCCTTCTTTAGAATATCACGTACTTTTTTCAGGGGTAGAACTGTTCTACTAGCGGGCATTGTATTTAGGCTCTAGCACAGCATGCTCGCAGGAATGTACAGCTACCTAGTCATAGTCTCTAGCAGTAATTTTGCCACGCGGATGCAGTCTTTAGTCTTATCAAGCGCCTGGACATGCTAGCACGGATAAGCAACCTAGTATAGTGCTAAACAATAAGCTATTATTATAGGGGTACTAGGAGTCTTGTATCTATTTAGCTTACGTAGAAGACGTAGTTGTTCCATAATCAGATCACGCTCTAAAGGCCCGCTAGCACTAGCTGTCTATACCATGCTCGTTAAGCATCATGCGTCGTTAACGTCGCAGTTCAGGCAGCAGAGGCGCTTAACAGAAGCACATCCTAACGTTTCTACTTCTAGTAAGCATGCTTTAACCCTACGCATAGTATAATGCAACCTGCTAGTAGTAGCAGTTTTTTACATAGCCCTACTTAACTATAACTAGTATGCCTCTAAAGGAGAATTTATTCTCTAATTAGATATCTCTAACTTGCCCTTAGATGTTACTAAGAGCTTATAACTTCTTAAGCGTAGCTTTAGCAACAACAGACGTCTTATAATGTATAGTTCTAACTTACTTAGGGGTCGCATCGTTAAACAACTTGTTAGAGACGCTCCCTAGCACTAGCAGCAGCGTGTCCTATACTCCTTTATAGTTTTAGCTTGTTTAGAAGGTACTTTATAAGGCAACTTGTTAGGCAATTCGTTAATCTAGAGACGCTCCCTAGTGGTAGTGGATCCTATACACCTCTGCGCGCAGCTCTGGCTTGTTTGGGGGTGATTTATGAGGCAATTAGTTAGTCTAAGAGAAGCCCCCCTAGTAATAGCAGTAGATACTAGACTCTTTCTTGCTGTTGCTCTGCGTAGCCCCTCTCATTCCTCTAGCGGTTATCTGTTAACTTGCCTTGCCTTACCTGTCTAGTGGCAGCATTTATAGAGTAGGCTAATCTTACTATAAAGTTAGTAAACTCTAAATTACTGCTAGCACTAGCTGTCTATATTAGACTTAGTATACATTATAAGGCGCTTCTATTATAGTTTAGGCAGCAGGGAGCTGCTGCATAGCACTATTCTTAGCAGTTAATTTCCTCTTTATAGCCGCTTCGCGTTCTAATTAGATATTGCTAGCTTGTTCCTAGATGCGTTACTAGGGGCTTATAATTCCTTAAGCCTAGTTTTAGAAACAAGGACAGATTGCTAGTAATACGTACCTTTGGCTTATTTAAGGGGCTATCCTAGTAAGCATAATTTAACTCGCTAAACTACAGGATCCTCTAGCTGTTAGTTCTTATAGCCCCCCCTTAGCACAGTCAAGTTGCTCTCCGTAGCCGCTTCGTTCTCTAATTAGATATCGCTAGCTTGTTCCTAGATATGTCACTAAGGGCTTATAATTCCTTAAGCCTAGCTTTAGAATAACAACAGGTTGCTAGTAATACGTGCCTCTAGCTCGTCTAAGGGTGCTCTGTTAAACTATTCGTTAGTCTATGAGGTGCTCCCTGCCTAAACTGTAATATAAGCGGCGCATAAAGCATACTAAGTACGATATAGACAGCAAAAGCTAGCAGGAATTCAGAGTGTAACCTAATGCTAGAACAATAGTGTTATCTACATAGGCTAGATAGCTAGATAGGAATAGAGTCTTAGTATCTCTATAATGGCTCATTATTTAGCGTTATAGCATGTTGCTTATCTATGCTAGCATGTCTAGGCAGTTCACTAAGCTAAAGGTTTAATAATAGATTATAGAAGGGATCTACTAGTAGCATTCGCTAGTAGCTATGACTAGGTCGCCTAACAGCTTGACATTTATACGAGCTTGCTAATCGCTAGTAATGCGTACCTCTAGCTCGTCCAAGGGTGCTCTGTTAAGCTATTCGTTAGTCTATGAGGTACTCCCTGCTAGCAGATCTTGTTTTGTTCTACATGACTCTCTTAATCCTAAAAATTACCTTTAAACTAGAACAAGATCCTACTATATTACCTCCTAGTAAGCATAATTTAACTTTTAGCTCTTAACAAAGACAACCTATTAGCTATAGTTTGTTATAGCCTCCTTTAAAAACGGACTATCTACCTTTCATAGCAGCTGCACTCTCTAATTAGATCTCTCTAGCTCGTTCTAAGGTACATTAACAAGGGCTTATAGCTCCTTAAGCCTAGCTTTAAAACGACAATAGCCTCTGTCACATGGTTCTAGCTCGTTTTGGAGGTACTTCATAGGGGCAATTCGTTAGGCAATTTGTTAGTTAAAGAGACGCTTCCTAGTAGTGGCAGATCCTGTACACCTTCGTGTGTAGCTCTGGCTCGTTTAGGGAGGTGCTCTATAAAGCAATTCGTTAGTCCAAGAGAAGCCCCCTAGTAATAGTAGTAGATACTCTACTCTTTCTTGCTAATGTTTTTTCTACGTAGCCCCTCTCATTCCTCTAGCAGTTATCTATTAACTTGCCCTACCTTTCCTGTCTAGTGGCAGCATTTATAGAGTAAGCTAATCTTACTATAAAGTTAGTAAACTACTGCTGCTACCGTTAAGAGGATTAAGGTAATAGTTTAATAAGCAGATAGATAGTCTATTAATGTAGTGTCTCTAAACTTAAGATATAAATAAAGTTAGATATTTAGAACTCTTTTAGATATAATCTATACTAAGTTCATGCGCGAAGATTAACAATTATTACTAGCAGCTAAATACGCGTAAATTATGTAATTATTTAAGCAGTCTTAACTATAGATTAAAAGAAAGTATTGCTAGCACAGGGATAAAGGAGCTAAGCCATAGAAGATTATGTCCCAAAAATAGGACTAGTTAGTCACTAACACCTCACATCCCTGCGAACTAATAGGGGCCCAAATTCGGGCTGTTTTCATGCTGCTCAGGGAGGAAATCAGGCACGATCACGCTGGCTCGTGCTGGCTCATGGCGAGCTCAGGCACAAATCAGGCACAATCACGCTGGCTCGCGTTGGCTCATGGCGAGCTCACGCTTGCATAGCCACAACTCAGGCTGCTTACTTATTGCTCACGTTACACCCCTGCGTAACTCAAGATCAAATCCGGAAAAAGCTTTGTGTGAGAGTAGATTTCACTCAATTGTTAACCGCTATTATATAATAATAATTAACTAACAGCAGCATATATGTAACGGGGACGTTGGCGCTATGGGCAAAAACTGTGGCAGGTCATGTGCGCTGTGCCCCGCACCCCGCACCTCGTACATGGACTGAGCCGGATGTGAGCCGACGTAGGCAGCGCGCGATACAAGCTTATTCCTATATAATGGGTTACGGGCCTGGAGCTGACGTTACCGTTAGCATTCAATGTACTTTTTGGCTGTATGGCGCAGTGGGAGCCCGCACTGTTACAATATAAAGGAATGCTATAACATAAAATTACCTTTAGAGGACCTAACAACTAGTAACAAACACTAGGCGCTAAAAGACATAGCAATAAGGAATACGTACGAGTCCTAGGACTAGCGACAATAGAACAAGTCTACTAGGGGATAACTAACTACGCCTAAGAACTACGTTTCCTACCTAAGAATAACAAACCTATTACTATTATATAACTATATAACAATTAGAAACTACTCTACCCTATTAGAAAAACATTTCTATAGTTTAAGGAATAGGTAGAAGACAACTTCGTGCTAATTAATAAAACCTCTAACAAACATACATAGGAAGAAATCATAACACTAGTTATAGAAGTAGACTAGTACCTACTAACGCAAGTACTAGTTAAGATCTAGATTCTAATATAGGAACACTATAGTCCTATTAGAAACACCCTTAAGGACAGTAACAACAAAAGACTATAGACGAGTTACTTAGCATATTTTAAGATAGCCTAGGCATCCTGCGTTGTTAAGGAATGCGTAATACACTGCTAAGCTAAATTAACATATAATTGTTTTCTAACTAGGAGAGGAAAGACACCCCTTACTAAAACACTAACACCTAAAGACATTTATAGATAGAAGCAGTTTATAGACCCTAGAAATAATATAAAGGTTAGCCTAGTCCCTAGGACATTACTCCCTATAGAATATATGCTAGGGCGACTATAGTATAGGTGCCCTTAGAACAAATGTCTAAAACACGTCTAAAAGAAAATTAACACTAAACATTAGCCTTAAACTAATAGCCTAAAAGAGATAATAGAAAAGACATACCTTATATTTCTAGGACAATACTATAGAACCTAGGCCTAAGTTATAATTAATAGTAGAGCTACCTAAAATTTTATATTAAAGGGCTTTATGCAAAAACACTAAATAGTAGTGCATAAAAAGAGGTACCTAGAATTGTCTATACTATTAAGAGAGACGCCTTCTAGGAACCTATTACTCTTAAAACTATAGCACATAATTTCCTACTACTTAGAAATAGAGAGCTACTTAGCTTTAACGTTATAAAGATAGAAGATACTAAGGATATTATCCTTAGTATGCCTTAGCTACAAATAACAATCTTATTATTAACTAGACAAAGGGAACTATAAGGGTCCCTCCTAAACTAAGGTATTAGTATAGAATCGCTATAACTAACGAGACCCTAGCAGAGACGCTACTAGAGGAATACTAAGAGTTTGTAGTAGCGTTTAGCAGGCCTAGGTCGCACTACCTAAACACTAACTATAGGACCATAGCATCTTACTAGAGGAAGGGAAACAACCCCTATTTAGACCTATATTACGCTTATAGAAAAGAGTCTAAAATCCTTAAAGAATATGTTAACAAGAGTCTAGACAAGGGATAGATCTAACTATTAGTCTTACTAGCAGCGCACTCTATATTCTTTGTTATAAAGAAAAACATAGAAGAATTATAACTATATGTAGACTATTATAAACTTAACGTAATAATAATTAAAAACAGGTACCTACTACTATTAATATTAGAGATATAAGACTATATTAGCTAGGCTAAGATCTTTATAAAACTAGATCTACGTAACGCCTATTAACATATAAGAATTAAAGAAGAAGACAAGTAGAAAACAGCATTTAGAACTAAGTTTAGACTCTATAAATACTAGGTTATGCTATTTAGCCTTACTAACGCACTAGCATCTTTCTAAGAACGTATTAACATAGTTCTTAAACTATACCTAGATTAGTTCTACATAGTATATCTTAACAACATTCTAGTATACTCTAACACTATAGAGAACATAGCAGGCATGTA